>JANEYF010003510.1:0-10355 GCA_029963845.1 Rhamnusium bicolor | reverse complement strand
AATTTTAATTTTATGGTGAAAATAGTGCTCCGCGCGGCGACCGCGACGCTGCCACAGACCTCAGAATTCAACCATAGCAACAAAAGAAAATTTTTAGCTATAAAATTTTAGTTAAAAAAATTTCAAAAAATTATCGGATCATCTAGATATCCCAAGGAACAATATCCACTTAAAAAAAAAATTTTCGTCCATTTTTCATAAAATGCGCTTATTGTTACTTAATTAACAAATTTTTTTGGAGCTTACGTTAATCAGATAATTGTTAAACTAAAGACGTGAAAATTATAACCGATGCTGGATACATTGTGACAAGTATACTTTATGAAATAATCACATCACGATATTTTTAAATGTTATAGTTCATTAGTTATTAATCTTTTACGTTAACAAAAAACTAATAAACGATAAAAAAGGTGAAATTTTTTTTTTACAATATTTGTTATTATCACTGTTTTGTATATCAAAACATTATTAGATTTTATAATTTTTAAATTTTTAGTGGTATTTGTTTAAAAAAATGTTATAAACAAATGGATTAGTTGCATATTTTAGAAAAAATTTTTTGCCAAATTATTAGTGGAATGATATTATGATTAAAAATTTTTTTCCTTAAAAAATTTTTTTTGTTAATAATCATTTTTAGCTTTTTATAAACAAATGAGTATCATAGCTGATTAACAATAGTTACAAACCAGGTGGTTAACTCATTTTAAAGATTAATTAATCCTTTATAAAAACGACTTGAATATCCATTGTCGTATCTCTAATAGTTTAAAAGATATAGAGGTTAATAACTTAACAATAGAAGGAGGCACTTGTTTTGTATTGGTTAAATATATGATTGTTTTTAGTATTTTTTTTCTATAAAAAAATATTAATACATTCTACCATTGTTTATTACAAATTGTTTATTAAATAAACAAATAAATTTTAAGCGAAAAAAATTTTTTTTTACTTTGTAGAAAATTGCAAATGACAAATTTAGAAAAAAAATCTTTTTGTTAATCTATTATTTAAATAACGAAAAAGGTTAAAAAATGATTACTAACATTAAAAAAATTTTTTTAAGAAAAAAAATTTTTTTAAATCATAATTTAGCAAAAAAAAATTTTTCTAAAACATGCAACTAATCCATTTGTTTATAACATTTTTTTAAACAAATACCACTAAAAATTTAAAATTTATAATTTTGATATACAAAAACAATGATAACACATATTGATAGAAAAAATTTTTTCACCTTTTTTTTATCATTTATTAGTTTTTTGTTAACGTAAAAGATTAATAACTAATGAACTCTAACAATTAAAAATATCGTGATGTGATTATTTCATAAAGTATACTTGTCACAATGTATCCAGCAACAATTATCTGATTATAAAATAAACGTGAACTCCAAAAAATTTGTTAATTAACAATAAGCGCATTTTATGAAAAATGGATGAAAAAAAATTTTTTTAAGTGGATATTGTTGCATGGGATGTCTAGATGATCCGATAATTTTTTGAAATTTTTTGACTAATATTTTATAGCTAAATAATTTTTCTTGTTGCTACGGTCGAATTCTGAGGTCTGCTGCAGCGTGGCGCTCGCCGCGCGGAGCACTATTTTCACCATTAAATTAAAATCATTAATAATGGAGGTACAGTTGCGGGAGTTAGGACTTTTTGATCGGAAATTTCGCCCTCTTTAAGAATCATTTCTTTAAAATTTATTAATTATTAATAGTTTCTGAATTATTTGCGAAAAACTAAATGCCTTTTTTTTTAAATCTTAATTTGTTAATAATTTTTGAAATTTTTTATGTGCTGGTAAACAATTTTTATGCATTTTTCTAGACGTCATTCCGAATCCAATAAGCTATCACCCATATTTTTACGACCTTTATCACACCGTTTATAACTTGTGAACTAGACTATATTGTGTAAATATATTACTTGATTCTACGTAAAGTTTATTTATACCATGTGCTCGCGTCGGTGCAATCGGTGCGTTGCTCCGACGAGCTGTGGTCGTGTGTGTATTAGGAAAAAAATTTCTTTATATATAAAAAAATATTTATTTATTTCTAAGCAAGAGTAAAATAGTAAAAAGTTAAAAACTGGATACGTTTCGTTGTTATTAGATGCATTTAAACGTCAGAGATACATGCAGTTTATTACCTGTGATACCTGTGGTAAACGTCACAATTTGAATACGGACAATATGGTTGGTCAAGTATATGATGGTGAAAAAGCTGTTAGCTAAGAAAAATCATCAAGCTTTCGCATCCTACGTTCATTGCCCACCACATCAATTGAACTTAGTAAGTCATGCGGCAGAAGATAGTGCCAACACAAGCGTTGAATTATTTTGTAAATGTTCAAAAAACTTTACAAATTTTTTGCTGATGGACTATGCCGAAAGAATCTTGTAAAGATGTTAGAATCTTTTCGGAAATGGAAACGGAACATAATGAGAATGATGAAGATGAAGTATTTCCAAGAGAGGAAAGAATATACACTCTTAAAAGTTTGTCCAGCACAAGGAGGTCAGCAAGAGCAAAGGCGACAAGTGCTTTATTACAACATTTTTAATCATCGCTACATCTTCAGGTCTTGTGAAAAGTTTCACTTATGACTTCTTAATGACTTTAATTTTTTGGAACAATGTTTTGCAAATTGTCGATGTTACATCAAAAATATTGCAAAAATAAGATACTGATTTATTTCAAGTCGTTTATGAAGATATTGATTTATTTCAAGTCGTTTATGAAGATATCTAAAGATAAGCTTGCGTCCCTAAGAATTGACAGTCACTTAAGAAGCAGAATGACTCAAGTGAGAACATCAGGATTTGGCAATACTTTCAATCGAAAGAGATACTCTGAACAATTTGAATTTAGAAGATATTGTGAAAAAATTTATATCGGCTGCGTTCATTTATAAACATTTTAAAAATTTTTTATTCTTTGTGTTTCATTTTGTTTGTTTTGAGAGAAAAATAAATGTTCGGTAAATTTTGCATTGCTTGCTGTATTTAATGGCCTTATGGACTAGGGGCTAGATCACTTCGCTGCGGAGTGCGGACCTCATAGATAGCATACCCGGCGTAACTTGCACCGAACTGCACCATAGTCCTGGTGTAGCAGAGGGTGTAGTATTTAACGTGTTAATAATATCGTCGAAATTAGATTGAAATACTCTAGTGCCTCTAGTTATTGACGAACAGATATGCAATAATTGTACTTTATTACTACTTACGCTTAGGCGTTAATTAATTTTTTCTATAAAATGTATTTTAATTTTTTAAGCAGCCGGTTATTGCTCAATTTGACAACGATTATTTATGGCCTAACGTAACAAAAGATATGTGGACAATCTTTGACATTTTCTTATCTGTAGCATACATTTCAGAGCTAAAATTTTAGAAAAAAGGTACCGACTATTTTGCTGATTTTTAAAATCATAAAAGATATTTCATAGCCAAATTTACAGATTAAAAGTGATGGCTGTTATTTTGTATTTACCTTTCCCTTTAAAATACACATTACAGCTAAAATTTCAAATAAACTGTGGCAGCTGGTGTTGTGTTTTTATTTATAGCTGTAAAATACAATTGATAGCTTAAACTAAAGAAAAAAGCTTAAACTGTTAGTTAGATACTTTTTTAAATCATAAAAACTATTATGCAGCTAATAATTTATAAGTACATTATAGCTGGTTCTGTTACTTAGTAGTTTTTTAGTTGTCAAAGTTACTTCACAAATGGAAATAACAGCAAAATTGTTTATATAAAAGTCAAGTTGGCTCTGAATTGCAGTTGCAATAACAATTTTCTAGACTAAAATTTGAAGTGTCCCAGTATGTCCCAGTATATCTTGCTATGTCTCAGTATGTCCCAGTATGCTCCGGTGTGTAGAAAACGCATAAATATAAGTTGCTGAAATTGTCTTGGTTTAGTTACAAAAAAAAAATAGCTGCCAGATATAGAAAACTATGTGTATGGAGCTGGATATGATGATTTCTTCAATGTTGGAAACATGTCTGTTCCATTTACTGATAACTCCTCATCGGTTGGCGAAAAAACAATTTCAGCTAAGCGATGGTTTGAAAGAGTTGCTGAATAAACATCATCCGTCAAGTATTTTTAACAATGAGGATTTACTACAAACAGATTCTGATTTTGACAAATGGCCATAAAAGAAAATATGATGCTAAAAACATTGTGAATAAAAATAAGTCTTGAAAATATAAGAACATAATTTCAAAACTGTTTCCTTCAAAACGGATCAAGAGGAAACGAATATTACCAGTATGAAAAACTGAAACCTCTAATTAAACTTTGTCAAATAGTAATCTCTCCTACCTTCAGAGAAGGGTGTCTAGACTACAGAAGGATATTCACAATAAATTGAAATGGAATAAAAAATACCGATCCAAACGAACTCGTTAATGTGATGCGCGTTAAAAATATCGCATGAAGAAAATGTACAGCTTATTGTTAATACGCTAATTGATATGGGTGTAATATATATGTAATTAGCTTTTTATGTACATGTTTATGGATTGTTTATGTATAGCAATTTTTCAGTTACCTTTGTAGACATAATATTGCTTCTTTTCAAATATTTATATCTTAAATGTGAAAATAAACAAGTATTTTTATTTAAATAGGTACATTTAAACAAGTAAAATGAACCTTTCCTGTATATAGAAAATTATTTTCCTTTTAAATAACCCGCCAAATCCTACAGACATTGCTGCCATTATTAATCTTATTATTTACGGCCTATAGATATAATTACCTTTTTTCAATGCCCGAAGTGCTAAACAGCTTGCGCATACGCATAGAGTATTAATTTTAAATTAAAAGTATATGATAAAAGTTCAATTTTTTTGTGATTCTATTCCCTAGTCATAATATTCTTATATCCTTTGATTACTAGCATTATTGCGAAAAATGATGTCATTGTTTAAATATCATGTAAATTCACGTGTTACTTTCTTGTTCCATTTACTCAGTTCTTCTAGAAAATATATGGCCGATCACTTTTAATATTAGGTCTCATTGTTTATATTATATTTTTTATTCCCCAGTCATAATATTTTTTATATCCTTTGGTTACTTTTTGTGAAAAATGATGCCATTGTTTATATATTGTGTAAATCCATGTACATTCAATTTTCTGTTCCAGTTATATACGCTGTTTTTCTATAAATCGCCAGGAAGTAATAAATTTTTTTCTAATTAAGCCCTCCGCGAATCCCTTAATACCAAGCCAAAATGTTTATATTATAATTTATATACAAAACAGCCGTCTAACTGGTTGAAACTCATTGCTGTTATTTTAAATAATAATACATACCCCGCAAAAATATTAAATGTAGTTGTACATGTACTCAATGGGAACACATTGTTGTTTAAACGTTTATACAACGTTAATTAACGTTTGTGTAACGTTAATTTACGTTATATAAACGTTTAAACAACAATGTGTTCCCATTGGGTATGAGCTAAAAAATAGAAGTATAAACAATGTCTTTTTGATGAGGTGGGTGTAAAATTTGCTTCGGTAGACTGAAGACCGAATTCACTATGTGCGTTTTCAGCAATAAATTAATTTATCATTTAGTTATCGTATTCATTTAAAACATGTGTCTTTTTGTTAATGGCTTTTATTAAAAAGTATGTGCTTCGTGATAGCCAGCTTTTTATTTATTACTTCCATAGACAATATATACAGGGTGTCTAACTTTCATGTATTGGATTTTAGATCATAACGATATGTAGCTTTTAATTTTATTACATAGACATACAGGGTGTCGCGCTTAGATGTTACACAAGCCTGTAACTGCTTTATTTTTTGGCCGATTTCAAAAAAAAATTTTAAGAATGTAGGGTAACAAAAACTATCTATGTGTGGTACTGATTTATTTATTAGTGCAATACACGGCCTACTAGGATGCGTCTTTTAACGTCAAAAACTGCTAATTGCTATGACTGATTATTTTTCAAAAATTGATTACATATTCTTATTCAGCATCCTTTAAAACGCCTTATCACCAAGTTTCATTAAATTCGATCATCTTCAAGCGAGCACTCCATGATGTCGCGCTTAAATGTAATACAAACCTGTAACTCCTCTATTTTTTGCCGAGTTCAAAAACATTTTTTTTAGAATGTAGGGTAACAAAAACTCTATCTACGTGTGGTACTGCTTTTTTTATTAGTGCAATACACGACCAACTGAGATGCGTTTTTTAACGTCAAAAACTGATAATTGCTATTAGCGATTTTTTCTCAAAAAATTGATTACATATTCTTATTCAGCATCCCTTAAAACGTCTTATCACCAAGTTTCATCAAATTTGGATCATCTTCAGGCGAGTACTCCATGATATCGCTGTCGCGCTTAAATGTGATACAAGCCTGTAACTCCTTTATTTTTTGGCCGATTTCAAAAAAAAATTTGTAGGGTAAAAAAACTATCTACGTGTGGTGGTACTGCTTTTTTATTAGTGCAATACAAGGCCAACTGGGATGCGTTTTTTTAAGTCAAAACTGCTAATGTTGCTTCATCACTCTGTATAATATTTCGTAGGAAATCTGCGTCGTTAAGAAAATTTCCTTGCAACCACAAACATAATTCGAAACATCTGCCTACATCTTGCTGAAGTATGAAGTATTGATTTAAATGATACTATTTTGTATTATTTCAGACATCGCCAAATACGATATTTATGAATATTTAAATAAACTTGCCTTGTAGATACTGGATGCTGCATTATTTTTAAAATAGTTTAAGATGATGTTTCATCCATTATTATTTCTAATTCTACGTTGATTTTCTTTTCGCCTTGAAACGGACCCTGTTTCCTAGAAAAGTCTTTTGATCCTAGTTACTGTTAAGTGATCACTTAATGTCAAACAATTCAACTTATCGTTCAATGTAAATGTTGCATATCATTGATATGTTCGATTTTTGTACATAAAGTATTTATATGGATCAAAACAAATTGACTGAAAACCGTGAAGTTTCTTTGGATATAACCTTTTCATTACCAATTTTATTATTATTTAAAATTGAATTGTTCTATGTATTTTATTAATTCTTCCAAAAGGAATTTATGAATTTAAAAAACAATGATTTAGAAATTAAATAAAGTGTCTTTATAGATTAGATCGTAATACTATTAAACTCTTGTGAAATAATAAAAATATTGAATAACTTCTCTATCCATTTTTTCATGTAAGGTTTAACAAAATCTATTATTATTATTTATTTTAAACATATTGCCATATAGTGTCCCATATATACATTATTTGTAAAACCAATGTTTAAGAGATACAGCGTTGAGGTTTGATTTTTTTTGTTGTTTTTATATTTTATCATTGAACATTAATAACACCACATTTCGTTCATCATATGGTCGGTTAATGGTTTTTTGGCAGCATTTTAACATTTTTTTAATTTACTTTTGAAAAAAAATGTATGTGTGAACATTCGGTATGATTTGTTTCTAATTTTGACGTAAAAGTCGTTAATAGAATGCGTAGTTATTACCTTTTCTAACCCCATTGTAAAACTAAATTTGAGATCTCATCGGTAAACAATGAGACTTATAGGACGACATACTAAATTTTAAACAAAATGCCTCATCTTTCAAATATGAAATATTTTTCAAATAACTTTAACCCTGTATTTCCAAAACTTACTCACTCTGTATATATTATATATGCACGTATTATTGATTTATATATAATTTTTTATACCTGTTATTCCATGAGCAGTATACAGATGGTATCCTGGAGAAATATAATGAAATACGAGGGCATTCCCCACGATTATAAAAACCGTACCTACAGAAATTAGTATACCATGAACCATATATTTCGATTTTCTACTGACTTGTCTGCTCCACAATTCGTCACCGATAAACAACATTAGAGCCTCTGCCATTAAGGGTATATACTAAAAAAATTAATATCATGAATATTTAAAAGGAAAAAGAACTGGAAGAGGAAAAATTAAAACGCAAACAATAAAGTAAGATAAACAAACTACGTTTGATCTCTCCTGGAATTTTAATAAAACTACTTCGACGTTGCCACGTTGAATAAAATGTCTGCGTTTTGCGTTTGCAGTTCAAAATCATGTGAAATTTTTCAAAGCTGTACACTTAAAATTATCTCTCATCAATCTAAAATAACTTGTACAACTTGTAAGAAAAGATATCACGGATCATGTGTACAACTTATCAGCTTACCAATTTTCTTATTTGAGCTAAATAATAATTGAGCTAAATATACAGGGTGTATCTCTTAAAATAAAAAAGTTCTATCCTTTCAGCATTAACATACAGAGTGTAAATTTAGGTACTTTTCAGTTTTTCAACCAAAAAATTTAATTTTATGTTCAATTGTCTTTTCTTTTCGAATTCAGATTCCTCAGAAAAAAATTCATAAACATCGCTTTGGAATTTTCTTGTAGGTGAAAAGTCAAACAATAAAATCGAGTGAGGCACTTAAAACGATCACTCTGTACATTTTTTGTTCGTCTTTTTAATATCCATTTACTGCAGATGTCTAAAATATGGAGTACTAATTTATATTTTCTTAGTGAGCCCTTATGGTATCAGTCCAGCTCTAGTTTCCATGTACCTACTCTTTAGTCAAACACTCTATATAAATATATTGTCTAATATTATTTCATATAATAAAATATAACAAAATTTTTTCAGACTTTAAAAAATGGTATAAACATAATATAAAACTTACCCCAAATGTGCATAATATCACATGCCATGAGAACCAACTTCCAAGATTTTGCAGGGGTGTCCAGCAACAATACAACACAATCCCGGCGAAGACAAATCGAACTACATAATTTATAAGAAATCTTGTAATGTTTATCGTAAGTTTACCGTAATCTACTTTAGACATATTTAAATATAACTAAATGGACTGTTTGTTCAGTTTGTTGTTTATACACTGATTTCGATAAAGATTATAAACGTTGTTTTTGCATTGCAAATTACACTGGGATTTACCAGAGTTCTTAGTACATACGTAGTACATACCAACATCTTACGCATACAAAACAGTTCTCAACTTTCTTCTTTCTTACTTCCACGACTCATTCATTAATTTATGGCACATGATACCTTTCTATAGGGACGACCAGAGAAAAAAAACATTGAAATCTTATCTACAATTTTAATTTAAAAACTACAGAGTGTGTTGTTTCAAATTTTTGGATATATAATTTATTAACCTATTTTGGGATCATTTATCACATTTAAACACTTTATGAATAGAGAATCACATCGCTTTTATATTACCAGAAATAAATGTATTTACAGTTTCATTTCGCTCTGTAAGCGGGAGTAGGCATCAGTTCCTATAAATATAGTAAGATATTTAAAATGGTTTCAGGACTTTGCTATTGATTTAACGACTGTAATAATAAACTGATCGAAAAAAAGTTAAGGATTCTTACAGAAAAAGTGATCCCACAAAAAAATAGTACGGCTATTTTCTTCCATACCTCCTCTAAATCAAACACATTCATTCAGCCAGAAAATGTTTAATAATAAAACTAAAATGAGATCTCCAATTAAACAGTCAAAATATGCAACAAAAGATATAAGTACAACATTAAGTACACTGGCCGACGTAATTTTTGTAACATTGTTCATTCACACTACTGTTTTTATATTGTTAATACCTCACTATTAACTAAAAAAATATCCAACAAGTCCTAATACGTATCATTTTTGTGTGAACACAATAGACTCTATTATATTGCCAGGTAATAAATTTTATAATGGGTTGAAAATTTTAGAAGAACAAGTTAAAGGTGGGACATTTTTAGTATCAGAAAGTGTTTTCGTTTCTCTACATAACTCTGTTACGACAAAAATGTCCATTCTAACGCGCCGAAGTTGCAAAACCTCACCTGATTTTGTTACACTTATGGAGAATTCCTTGTGAAGTCACAAGTGAGGGGCATTGTCTGAAAATAGGAAAAAATCATATTTTCTATATTTTGAAGTTAGTCGGAGATAAAGATAAGCAATGGGCTCGCCACATTTGTTGTGTAAGTTGTAGCGTGTCACTAATACAGTGAATAAAAAGGCAAAAGAAAAAGCATCCCTTTTGCGGTTCCAATGGTATGGCGAGAATCCGCCAATCATTTAGGTGATTGCTATTTTCGTGTAACAAGAACTGACGGACATTCCAAAAAAGAAAAACAAAAAATTTAATATTCGATCTTGCCATCAGCCCCGAGACCTGATTGGCAAAATATTGTTTTGGGAGATAATGGAAATAGTAACGACTCCTCAGACAGAAAATTTTAGTGACCCTTACAT
>JANEYF010003509.1:0-45073 GCA_029963845.1 Rhamnusium bicolor | reverse complement strand
AGACATTTGTTATATTACATTATTTGAAATCAGAAACATTCCGGGAGTCGGATTAAATTTTTGGAACCTAATTTTGAATTTTTTTTTTTATTTTGTGTGCAATATTCGATGAGAAAATATTACCTAGGGGGTTTTTAAGAACGCTCATTACAAATACGTTTATCAAAATAAGGATTTTCCGGAAATTTTCCAAAATAGGTTTTTTTTTAAATTGTTTGTATATTTATTGAAATGTTTGATAGAAATGTGTATTCTAGGTATTTCTTGGATTTAAATTATCACAAATAGAGTTGAGTTATACAAAAATGTTCCTAAAAATTTACAAATTTTTTCATGAAATTTGTAAATTGTTAATAATATTTTTTTCAAGAAAATTATAACCAGGGTTCTTTTGGGGTCGTTGAATAATTAGAATTTCTTATCATAATTGAGATTTTCCCTAAAAATTTTCCAAACTTTATCACGATTCTTAATAGCTGTAAAATGGAAAATGTGTTTCAAATAATTATATAAAATTTGTTGTATTTGAGGCCAGACGCAGAAAACATTGTTTCAACAGTTTCCAACATCAAACCACGAGGGCAGTTATTTACTGGAAAACACCATTCATGCGATAACTGGGTGTTATAGCACTTATCACCTTTCTATAAAGAAAATGTGAAGCAGTAAAGATTCCAAAAGCAGAGAAAACACATTTCATTAAAGAAGAAATTTACAACTGTTGGAGAAAATAAGTACAGAAATGGATTGGTTTAATTTTACTGGCTAAAGCTGGAAAATGATAAACACATGCTTGATACCTTTGCGGACTACATATGGAGCCTGTTTTAGAAGAACTCTATATACCTAGGGTGTAATACACTTCTTTAACTTTTTTTTTGTGAAGAAAAAGTGAAGCAATAAAGTTTCTAAAAAAAAACACTCCATAAAGGAAACAAATTACAATTGCTGTAAAAAATAAGTACAGGAATTGATAAAAAAGTGTGTTTTTAACCATTTATTTAACGTCGGCCTATTTCCGCTACCAAAGCCAATGATCGACGCCAGGAGACGAGCTACACCCAACCTGGAAATTTTGCCGAACCTGTTATTTGACGAAGAATAAAGATCTTTTACTTGTCTAACAACTTATATACAATGGACCGTCTGCTTTATATCCTCTCCGAAGGATGGTATATCCACTACACAATCCTCGCCTAAGATTGCATAGCTTCTGCGTTGTAAGCCGATATACAAACCGCTAGAAGACTGGGTCGAGACTGCCTTATTCCGCTACACATCCAGCTACTAGCCGCAGTGCCCGTTGTTTTACTTTTCTTCGTCGTTCTACAGGAAGTAAAGGAGTGGCTACGTTCGCTCCATAGAATAATGTTTAAAAAGTGGTTTTCGTGAGAGTTCCGTCAAAGTGTATGTTGTAGCAAATCTCCCAAAATTGTAGAGAGGATTCGTAGGATGAGAATTTGAATGATGCCTGTGTTAATTTACAGGATCAACAGCTCATACCTTTTACCGGAACAAATGTGATTTGTGATGCAGTGGGCTAAGTTTTCTATTTTTTTTTTAAGCTTAGTCACTTCTTTTACTGTATTCTGTACCAAGCATTCAAGCTACGATTAAGAAAGGTCATCTGTAGTTTCTTGTGTCCTGATTCCAAGAACATACATACCTTCAATGAACACAACATTTTCTAGATGTTAAATAGGCAACAACACCAATTTTTATGACTCGAGGATTTGATCTGGTGCAAAATATTACTTTTTTTCCTTTAAAACTTTTGTGTGCAATATTATCAGAAAGAGCTTATTTGAGGTTGTTGACACATGAAGTTGATAAGTTGTATAAAGTTTGTTCTAGCATAAAACTACAAACGGTTTGATAAATTTTTTGAATGCGCATGTCTAAACATCAACTAGTGGGGAATTAGTTGGCAGTTTATACTGCTGGAACGAAATGTTTGCCTCTCTTCTGCTTTTTCGCACTTTCTCAGTTCTCCGCATGACATTTGATGGAAACATAAATAACATAACCTATTTATAACTCTGTTTTTGCAATCATTTTAAATCATTTGTGTTTGAATTTCCCAAAATAATAGATTTAGAAGATGGAGCATTAGCATCCATATTTATTTATATCTTTATGCAAACTAGAGAATGCTACCATAGAATGTTAAGTTATTCACAAATACGTTTATAATAATTCAAATAGTTTTAACCCTTTATCGGTTTTTGAAACCATATGGTTACATTGATTTTTGAAACCTTTATGGGGCAAGGTACTTGGGACACGTAGCAAAATTATCATATTTGTTATGCTGATTTGGAGGGTTCTCTTTAGTTCAGTAATGACCTTCATATCTCTATAATTATATTCAATTAGCAATTGACAAATGTATCCAAATGCTCTCAGTTAGACATAGCCTAGAATCACATTTTTCGCATTTGAAACGAGTTGTACCCTTGACGCAGTGCCTACATCTTCCTTTTGAAGTATGAACTGGCCAATGAGCATAACAAGCCATCCTTGATGCATCATCTGGCCTTTCGGTAACTGGGTGCTATATTCTTTGTAAACCACTATCAGCAGAACTTGGTCGACCCTTCCTAGTCTTCTTACCACATCGACAGAGTGCTTGCGCAATTTCCAATCTAAATTGTTTCAGGGGTGTATGATTTTGTTTCAAAGCTACACAATCCATTCTGTAAAGCAGCCAGGCATTTACCACACATATATCGATAAGATATGCAAAAATAGGAAAATACCAGCGTTTGGCTTTGTGGGGGGTTTTGTAGAGACCCATTAGAGCATTAGCAGTATCTACGCCAGCCATGTACTTATTGTAGTTTTTTATTATGGAGTGACACTCCACATCCACCTTTTTCTTAGCACTTTTGCTGAACCTTTTCACAGTGTCTGTCGGTTTTATTCCAAATAACACAACCTTATTATCCACCCACTTTACGATAATAAGACCTTTGTCCTTATCTATTTTATAGTCATATTTTCCCTTTCCTTGTTTTTTGAGTACTTTATCAGTTTCGATCGGACATCCTGCAATTCTATTACCACGTAATGTTCCTAGACTATAAATATTCATTTTATCCTTGAGATAAATAAAGAGTGACAGGCCCGCAAAATAATTGTCAAAAAAAAAACAGTTGCCTTACATGGGTCATGAAGTGATTTACATAAAGCTATAATAATTCCAGCTCCCACACCTAGATCACTTTCTACTTGTCCAATTTCGTTTATGGAGCCCTTGAGTTCATCAAAAGTGGTTGCACCCTGATAGGGAATGAAGTCTAAAATATAACCAGAAACACCTGCAATGAGAAAAAATTTGTAGCCCCATTTATGCGGTTTATTTTTGATATATTGGCGTAAATTTCCCGCACGAGTACCCTTATAGGCTACCATTGTCTCGTCGATTGAGAATTCGTTTTCGGTGTGATATTTTCTAAAATTTCTTCGTACTTTCTCAATAACGGGACGAATTTTGAAATATCTATCTTTAGTATTTTCCGTTATGTTGTCATTGTTGTTGAAATAAATGTAACGCCGCAAAAGTTTGAAACGCTTTACCGACATAAGACTAGCTATCCGCTCAATGCGTGTGCCATTAGCCCAATAATCCTCGTAAGAAGGGAGATCGATTATACCCATTAGCAACAATATAGAAAAAAAATCGTAATTTCATTAGCATCTGTGGCAATAGGTGTACCTCTTACTTGAGTGCTATACAAATTAGTTTCTTCAACAATATCACTCATTATGTCAAGCGAAAAAAGTTTTGCAAAATACTCAAGTGGTACAAGCAGGTCCTCATTTGTATCTGGCATGAATGATGTATTTCTTTTATTTTCAGGCAAATCTTCTTTCGTCCAATTGAAGGTAATTTCAGGTATCTTCTTTTTCTTTTTACGGAGAGGTTCAGCAGATTCATCTTCAGATGAATCAACATCATTCATCTCAGACCCACTTGAATGTTTTCCTGACTCCACGTCAGCTAAAATTATTCAATAATATAACAAACCGATAAAAATTCTCACTTATGTTACCTGTTACTAGTTGCCTATTTCGATAAATGTTCTCTTGAAGTTGTTTCAATGTTATTTCTTCTTCATCGTCTGACGTATCAGAAGTATCCGAAACTTGAGGAGGGGTGGTATGTTGCACCTTTTTTTTTCATAAAAAGAACAAGGATTTACTGCCCTGAATTCATCCATGATTATAGTTCCTAAAAAACCATTCATTACAGCGCCTAAGAAATGCATCCTGTAACGGGCAATGTGACCAAGTGGTTACACATATTTTTACATACTTCTAATTTGCCTTTTACCAGAATGTGCATACAAATAAGTCATATAATCTATTAATCGTTGCTTCTAGAATCCTCTACCCACACTATAACTATTAAAACATTGTTTTACTTACTTAAATCAACACATTCACAAAAAGGCGCCAAGATAACCTCAAATGTCAACCGTATGATGCCAACAACACATAGAATATTAAATCACCAGAGGGCGGGTTTGCAATTCAAATGTTATCCCCACCTTTTCACAAGGCTGATGACATGCGGTAACATTGCCTGGGAAGCTAGAAATAGCAAGAGACGGGCATAATAGGCTTTTGAAGTCAATGTAACCGTATGGTTACATTGTCCAATAAATTATATAAAAATATATTTTTTAAAAGTCCGATAAAGGGTTAAGCGATATTTTATGTTTGAACTGCACATGACCAGGTTAAAATCCGTGGAGAATCTGCGAATTCTTCAAACCGTTTGAAATCGGTTAGAAACTAATTAATTGACTAGCCGGAACACTGAACTAGTAGCCACCGTTTCCGATTATTGTCTGCTGGAACGCCAATTTCGTTTTGCGCATGTTGAGGACAGTTTGAGAGCGTTTCTGACTAATCCTGAAATAAACCTATAGAACCATTAGCACAAGAATAAGTTACTTATTCTTGTGCCATTAGTATTACAGCAAGTTTCATTTCTTTACTGAGTAGTGGGCACATACCTTTATTTACTGCCCTAATACTATTCATAGCATATAAAAATTGCTTATGTAAAACTTAAAGTTCAGCTTTCGGCACGTTCGGTGGCGCCTAGCGGTATGCTGTTTTACATCTACACCCTATTTTTAGTTGGAATTTAGCCAGGGTCATAGATGCTGATAGAAATTGTCATCTCAGTTCATGCAAAACATATTTTTTTACTAATATTTCTACTCTACTAACTGTACTAGATGTTAAACTTTTTTTCATGCTTGCATATTGCAATAGCACACGATTACGAGTATAATCTGTTTATTTAGTATATCAGGATGTATGTACTATTTGTTGAGTGTACGGACGGCGCCAGTCTCAATAATGCAATTACAATAGAGTGTTGATTATGAGATTTAAATAAATCGTTACATTTGTTATTAATATGAATATGTAATGTGATTATTGTCACTTTGCAAATAATTTGGTAGAATAACGAGGTATTTTCAGGAAAACTTTCATTTCCGTTACAAATACTTGAAGACCAGTAAATTAATGTTCGCCGTTGTTTGTTTAGTTTTTTTATCAAACTATGTTTCCCTTTACCATAGCTTGATATTTAAAATTCAAGTTAGTATCTTGACCTCAATAGTAAATACCTTTTTTTATTTATAAATTATGATATTTACGGATATTTTTACGTATATGTATATTTAGACATTATACCTACTACAAGACACAATTACGAATATCCCGCCGTATCGGATCATGCACCATGGGGTTAGGGATCACATTTGCTGTAGCTGGAAGTACTAACAGTCTTTTAACAAATTTAAATCGACTTCAAAGTATTACGCGATACATATTGGACATGTAGTAAAATATGCATTTATACAGTTTTGGACAATTTCCTGTAGAGCGTAGCACCTCCCAGTGCAATTATTTCTGATTGTAAGGGTTTTTTTAGATAACTTTAAAATTTTTTACGTATAACTTTTACAGTTTACATTTAAAGAGTTATTTTATGGCCTGAGCATACATTTACAACAAATATATTCGTAATACATGCAATATTAAATATCACAATTGAAGAATTTTTCCAATTTTTTTAATGTTCAAGTAACCATCTGTTTACATCTTATTTAAATTATATTCATACCATTAAGTAACATGCCATCTTATATCATTTTAAATTGTAACTAATATGGCAGTGATGGTTTTCAAAAAACTACATATTCTAAAACTATTATAGTTTTCTGATGATGGTTTAATAAACCGAAACGTTAGAAAAGAAAAATTACGTGTGTATATCTGACTGACAATCCCAAGAAACACTAGCAAATATTATTTGGTATTAACGGTGAAGAAAAAAATAGTATTTATAATAATAAACACCGTAGAAATCAGACAACTACCGGATCCATATAAGCTGGCTAAAAGTGTGTTGTACTTGGAAAAACGTGGTCATACAATCATTTCCGCCGACATTGCCAATGCCGGGAGCGGGATTCGAACCCGCAGCCATCGCACGCTCTGGCCACGCATAGTTACTCTGTGTTCCTATGGGAGCCCAGACAAGCCAGTTGGGAGGCCGGTCCGGGACTCCAACTCCCCAAGCGGCTTGTCTTGGCTCCCATAGGAAAGCAAATAGCTCTGCATGCGCAGTGAGACTAGACCGTGTCATCCCCATTCAGTTTACTTACAAAGTCGCAATGTGTAGACGGCGCAGCGCAGCGTGAGGAAAAAAATAAATAGTAACAACTATGCCGGCAATATCACAAGGACGCGAACTATCAATCGTGTGGATTTATTTTGTGTTGAAAAAGCCACGGATTTTAAAGGACCTAAAATCATTAATGTTATTAGCGTATTTTAAATACAATTCATAATTTAAATTTGTGTAATGATACGTCGCCAAGGAGAAGATTCCATGTCTGGATCTGATCGAAATCTCTTCCTTTTAAATTAATAATTAACGATGAAGTGATCAAATGTTAAGTGTTCGAATTAACATTCTAGAGCCAATTAAAGTTTGTCTAATGTATTATTATTAGTAAATCGGGGCAAATATTCATGGCATTAAGAACAACTGGAAAATTTTAATTTAGTATTAATCAATGGTTCGTAAAGTGCTTAGTTGATATGAAATCACATTAAAAAAAGCTATTTACCAAACTCACAAAATATATTATCACAATGTACTATTGCGGCCGAAAAAAATCGTAACGTTTCATTTTCACGTTGTAACTATGGTTTTAGCCAGTTTTTTTGCATTAAAAAAATCCAAGTATTTGATTTACAACAATCTTTTCAGTTTTAGTACCAGTTATTTTCTGTGAGTGTTGTTAGCAGTGTCAGGACTAACACATATAGCCAGTTGACTGAGAATAATTTTACAGAAAACCTGGTAGCTTGATAACAAATCGGTATGATGTTTTCGTCCACGATAGTATATGATTGCAATAACCTTCACAAAATAGAAACGAGCACTCATGGCAAGCATCTTACTACTTGCAGACTGCAGTTTCAATGTTATATTCTCATTAGTTCGTAAATAAGTATTGTATACTATAAAAAGCTCTTGCATGCTTTTTGTACATTAGGCTGGCAAGTAACATTCATCTAAACCAAAACTCACTTTTGCAATCATGGTATACATCTTTTTAATATGGTCATTTTGTTTTCAGGTAAGGAGTTGCTCATCTTTAAAAGACTCTAGCTCGGTGAGGAATCTTGAGGTAATTAATTTTTTTTTTCGCGTGTAGAATGTGATTTGTAATGTCAAATTTTGCGACGATCTGTAGATTGCGATTTTCACTCAAATTTCCGGAGTACTACTCAGTTGGTATTTCAATATTTAAAAGTATTATTTCGTATATCCTGTGTCTCATGCAAGATATACAGGGTAATGTAGCATCAAATTTTGTACAGGGAAATTTCGGAGTCAAAATAAATATAGTTTCCACAAACGCCAAAACACTCAATACTATCACTCATCTGGAGATAAATAAAAGTATTTAATCTCCCATATTGTACCGACTTGGTTGGCGAAATGCACGTCGAGTGTAGTAACGAGTGTTCTGCTGTTTGTGGAAACGACTTCAGTATTAGTGTCATCACATCAAACGTTCCGACCTACTTCAGGATTAAGGATATTTACCTGTTTTTTTTTAATGTAGTAATCAGTACTTATTCAAGAAAAAAGCCTTCATAATAAAAGTACAAGAAAAATGGATATTAATAATAGTTGTCTAATTTATGTGGTTTTATTGTCTGATTAGTTACATTTTAAACCAAGGCATTCTTGATGTATGTATTAATAAAAAATCGACGTGAACTCGCTTCTCTTTAAGGTGTTGCAATTCCATAGGAGTATAAATTTGTATGTATTTAGATAATTTCGATTAAATGTTCCCGAACTTCTGTCAAAATTATGCCACACATTTTAAAATCACCCTGTATATGTATAATAGAAGTTTATGTTTTTCGACACATGTTTGATATTTAATAGTAGTTCGATGTAAAATTTAAATACCAAATACCTCATAAATTAAGAACCCGTGTTATTTGTTTTATGCACATCGCATGCACTTAATATACACATGTTTCAGTTTTTTATTGAACAGGCGCATCCATGTGCATGTTTTATGCGATAAATCAAAACTCTTCAAATAAACTTTTTTTATACAATTTTATATCGGTCGTAAATTTTGTGGCGCCCAGTGAGGAGCTCAAAACATATTGTTGTATCTACTTTTAGATATTACATTTTTTATCGTGCATAATGTCAACTAAATGTGTTTGTTTTGACCACAGTTCACGACCATTTGCATATGCAAATGGTCGGTGCAAGGTGTGGGTTCCTGGAATATTGCATTCTTTTTTGTTCAACAAAAAATTGTATATGAGATACTGGATACTGTGTAAATAAATGTTGGGGGAAATAATTTGTCAAAATTTTTAACTTAACTTGACACGCAAATGTGGACGTCATGTTTAAGCCAGCGCTAACCGATGCGAACATATTCTAACGTTGAACGTTTGATAATTAGTCGCAGCGTGTGACCGACGTTCAAACCTACGAGCGTCCAACGTTCTTGTTTGGCCACGTCGGGCCATTTTCGGTATTCTTGGCCTGAGTCAAAGGAAGTCCTCCAACGTTCGAAGGATGCTAGGTACCCTTTTTTTATCCTCGTGCCCCTACCTTGTAGGGTAGGGTATGTGATCACAAAAATACTGGGCGTGAGGATATAGCAAGTCGAGACACTACTTAAACCGGATAAGTTAACGAGTGTCACGACATAATAAAACTATCCCAGATCTCAGGGCGTGTACACCCAGTTTATCTGAATTTCAATACAATAAAATTAATTACTCCACTTAAACTGTAACTTACCATGAATTATTCGATTTCGTTTTAAGGTAGTGCTTTAAAATAAAATATCAAATTCAACAACTATGAAACAGACTATATTCATATAAATTTCACAAAAAGAGAATAACACATATAAAAACTATTTACATTACTTTACGATAACTGTGCCTCAAATGTTATTTATAGAATTTACTACAGACACGACCCTTATTCAGAGAGTGTATAACAGTGATTGAGACAAGGTTTTAAATACCTTAAATGTGACCACACTGAAGGTTCACAGTGTATTTGGTGACATACGAGGTTAAAGTTATCGTTATCAAACTTAAACTAAACAAAATGGGGTTGATATAATAAAAAATCAAAACCAATACGGAGTTACCAACTACCAGCGGCACATAAAGGTAGGTACTCTCCTCAAACACTTTTCCTGGTCCCCGTTTACCTGAACTTGGAACTTCACACGGTGCTTACGTAGGTACGGAAGCTCTCCAGTCTTACGCTTGTAAAATAATGACAAACCACACTTTCCACGTGCAGAACGATGCAGACCTCGCACCCATTCTCGCAGAACTATACAAACTTCGCCTCAGGCGTGTAGAACAATGCAAACCTCACCCCAGGCGTGCACCCTAAAGCGAAAGCAGCTCCAGGACCAAAAGTAATTGCTCGAGCTAGCTTGACAAAAAACAACTATGGTGGAGTACTAAACCTTCAATAGATTTCCTCGACTAAATGTTCTAAATAAGTGAATATAAAATTTTC
Source organism: Rhamnusium bicolor (assembly GCA_029963845.1). Taxonomy (NCBI): domain Eukaryota; kingdom Metazoa; phylum Arthropoda; class Insecta; order Coleoptera; family Cerambycidae; genus Rhamnusium; species Rhamnusium bicolor. Next base: position 34,941 of record JANEYF010003509.1, on the reverse strand, counting down.
CCAAGACAATAGTTTTATGAGTTCAATACTAGGGACAAGCAGTATAATATAATCTCCAAAAAAATCAGTTCCATTAATTCGCCAAATTTCTAAAATCAAATATCCAATGTCCAAATTTCAATCCAAAGAAAGGTATAAGCTTTTCTACCATACCAAAAAAACTTTACCAAACCGTATAAGTATCAAAACGTGTAAGTACCAAAACGTCTACAATAAATCATAAACAAATTTTTTCAAACACGTACCCGTTAATAGAATAAATTATAAATTACAACTTACACAGCAAATGTGGACGTTTAGTTTGCCAATAAATCCGTATTAACAAAATGAAGTAATAGACAATTTTATCCGAAAGTATTTTCGAAGCAACCAAAATGAAATGTCCTTTAACAAAAGTCTATACATCGGCAGTTTTCGTTATTTATTAATTTCGTGATAGAAAAGAATGGCTTTTTTTGAAACTCACCGGCTATTTAAGACCATCGAGGTTAACAAAAAATAACCAATGGCTGACGTCGTCACCACCAATTCAACAACGTTAAAATTACTAGATCTTTGGGATTTGGATATTTCAATCGAGTGGTAGTACGTTCACAAATTGAAGTTGGTAGACTAATATCCTTGTATTGACCTTTAGGATGTAATACATCTGACTGTCATTCTTATTTGTAGGTAGTTTATGGTTATTTATTAGGTTTGAAAGAATGATTACGTAATACACAAATAATTAATCTATTATTTTTTCTAGAAACGTATATGAGTTTTTTGCACACCTATGGCGTATGCGCCTTTTCTAAGTGAATACAGTCTACCTTAGGACATTTTTGTAATAATATTAAACTTTAGATTCGTGGCCTTAGATGAACAAGATAAAATTTATTATTTTTTTTTATTTGCATAATAATTCTGTGGAACACAAGCCATCAAAAGCATATAGATTTTTTAAATGGCATTTATTTACTGAACAAACAATTGTCTATCGTTCTGGAGGTGGCACGAATTACAACAATATTATCGCTACGGTATTACGAAACATCTCAATTCGTGTAAACAAATTTGTATTGCTCATGATGAGAGAAATCTCTCGACATTAAAGAATTTAACTAACAAGAGTTGTTGCAGGGTCAACCTAGATAGTAAATGAAACGTACATGGGTCACCCGCTTTCGATTTCTACAAATATCTGTCCTGCATACCATTGAAAGGAAAAATAATCTTATTACAGATTGCCACGACTGTAATTTTAAGAATAGGGCGGGTGGCGTTTCATAGATAGTAGTTTACGGCAGTAATTTTCTGATTATTTTTTAATAATGCGATTAAAACAATAGTCGGTTATTATCTCAATTTGATTTTATTAAATAGATATGATGATATAAGTTACAAAGATTGTTATGTCATAATGGTTGATGCGGCAGAAGGAATTAAATTAAAAAAGTAGTGCAACTAAGATAGAACTGATTGTAACTGATAGAGAAAGTGAGAGGGAAATGACTATAACATTGCATAATATGGTGATCATGATCATTTACGGCAAATAAACGTGATTGTTGAAGGTTGGAGTTTGAACTAAGTGTATACAAAAAAGAAATAATAATAATAACATCTACACACAAAAATGATCTACAGCTTATTTAATTATATTAATATACAATAAGTATTTTATTCTTTCCGTCGCGTCGTCGAGAAAAACATTAACCTCTTCAGCCCCGAGAGTTAAAACTGCTTTTAAACAATATTTTGTTAGATATAGTGAATAAGAGCACAAACAACCTTAAAATATATTTTCTTAAATTTTCGTTGTTTATTAATAAAACGTAATGTAGCACGTTTGCTACTCTTGACAGATACAAAATTATTTATTCATAAAATAGTTTGAAACAGTTTATGTTACCTATAAAACAGAGAAAAACTTTCCAAATGTAATAAAGGTAAATTGTTTACATCTAATGATTTTCCAGTTTCAACTACTCTTCCGATGGTCACACACTGTGCCATTTCAACAAAAAAAAAACTTCATTCGAGTACTTGGAAAAATAGAAAATAGGAGATTCGATGTCTTCAGAATTTCCAGCGATTTTATTAATGGGTGTAAATGGCCATACTTTTCCAATTCAATGTATTATTAATTTGTGGAACTGGTATGAATCTTTATGGAAAGTCACACCTGGGAAGTGTCATCAAAGAGTTGTCATCTGAATTAGAAAATTCGTCAAGTTCATCTGCAATGAGGTCCAAATCTTTTTCATTTGCAATAACTTGGTCCAGTTCATCTTCTTCCTCATCGATTTATATTAATTACTCCAGAGAAATAAAACTTCCTCTGCGGAATGAGGCTGAACAAGCTGAATTTTTGCAGAGACCTTCGTTTTGATATTCTAATGAATCACAAAAAAAATCTCATATGCCTACCCTTATGCGTCTTGAGATATCGAAGGTCAAAGGTCATGAAAATCGGTTTTTCGCGAAAATCTCGCTTCCAGTGCATCTGACGTCGTAAGAACTTACGTAAAATAGTATTCTCTACAAAATTGTTCATATATATTTTTTTTCGTACGACCAACCGTCTTCGAGATATAGCATGATAAAGCGGGAGCGCGCATTCGTAATAGGTAATACTGTATTATACTGCAGAGCTATAAATATAAAAGCACTTTTCTTAATCTGTTAGACTGGAAAATTAAATTCCCATTATTAAAGCCGTTAAAAATTTGTTTATTTATAAAATAATATGTAATAAATAATTAATAACAAAAAATACATTCTTTTCCACACCATGCCTTATGTTTCCTTGCCTTCCTCCTCGTCTTCGTCCGGTTCCACTAGCACCTCGATCAACACATTATCTTTGTCAGACGCTTCCTCTATATCTGTTGGCTCTATGTCTGTTGGCGAAACCTCTTCAGGCTCAAGGTCACTGAAGTCTTCGATGTTTTGCAACTCTGTTGACGGGTTCAGGCATGCCTGTCCGTAACACTGACCACAAACTTTGGAGCATGGCAGCCCGACTTTTCTACACCCGCACTGCGCACCACACCGCTTTTTACAATTACAGAATATTGTATTTAATAGTTCGTCTGGAGCAGGTGGCAGTAGTGTTGTTTTCGGCTGTAATATGTCGTTTTTTAAATCCGAACCCCATTCTTCGGGTTGTAGATTTTTCCCTAGCCAAATCTGTACTTGGTAGTAGACCCGATAAATATGCTGTCGAGCTGCTTCACTGGTAGGTGGAAGGGATGACAATTTAACAGGTCTATTAAGTCGTGTAGCCTTAATGAATTGGATGTATCTAAATTTGTCAAGGTTCACTTCATCTTTTGGAGCACCATATATAGCTAACAGAAAACGCTTTCCATTCTGAAATACTGTATCTGGCGGACAGTTTTCTGCTTGAAATATTTGAGCCGAGTGAGTCGTCAAATCGGGATGTTTCTCAAACGGTTGGTCGTACGAAAAAAATGTATATGAACAATTTTGTAGAGAATACTATTTTACGTAAGTTTTGTTATGGGTTCTTACGGCGTCAGATGCACTGGAAGCGAGATTTTCGCGAAAAACCGATTTTCATGACCTTTGACCTTCGATATCTCAAGACGCACAAGGGTAGGCATATGAGATTTTTTTGTGCTTCATTGGAACATCAAAACGAAGGTCTCTGCAAAAATTCAGCTTGTTCGGCCTCATTCCGCAGATGGCCTTTATTTTTACCTTATTTCCCTGGAGTATATATCAATATTCGAATCATCGAGGTAAAGGTATGTTTACTTCCTCAAGACCTAATGTAGATTGTAGGCTACATTACGAAAGGTTTAGTTTTGTCCAAACAGATACCGAAATATAATCTTAGTGCAACAACATACTTATAAACATTTAAGCCAAATATATCTTGCAAAATTATAATGATTTTTTAAGTTAAAACTATTACCACATTTAGAAGGAATCAAGTAATTATATAAGAAGCACTCGCCATATTTGACATCAATGTCAAATTTACTATATTTTATTCGACTTCTGGATACTAGGTGGTAGTGAATGTGAATGTATTCGCTACACCGGGATTCGTCATCGCAAACGCGTTTAAACTTCAGATAAAAAAAATCAAACTCCATAGCAAATATTCTATTAAGGGTCTGAAGAGGTTAAAGGAAGTGGATACTCGGAAGGTTTGGGGCATCACCGCAGAGTTATACTTTTTACGGGCTATCTGTTACTTGAAACATGTTTGTGCTCTTGGTGTTAATGCAGCTTTTTTCAACATTGGTATTGTTGGATGTGGATACACCACCTCACCAGGCAAGCAAGCAAATAGAGAATTAGTTGCCAAATGTTGTCACGAATTATTGTTCCTTATTTTAGACATTTTATAGCTCTCATTATTATGCTTTAGATTATTTTCTAACAGATGATTTAAGTATCTTTCTCGGATTAAAGAACCTAGCTCATGGAGAATGATAGCCGAGTGGATAAAGCGCTTATAGCGATTTACTCGGTACTGAAGGTTGATGGTTTGATTCCATCCCAGAACAAGTTAAAATTAGCTTAACGTTGCCCTTTTCTATGATTCTTGTATACCCTGTTTTCTTTTCAAAACACTACATAGGGAAACGTTTGGTCAAGCTCATACAGTCCCCTAGATACAAAATGCGACTGACTGCCACAGCTAAAGCCATGCAGTCCATGCTTTCCCCTGTACTTCGAATGTACGAGTTCAAACGAGCTGCCTCCCTATGTAGTGTACAAATATGAAAACATGGTATATAATCATACATAGATTGTTGAGGGCTTTTTCATGTACAGCAAGCATCTCCATACTGCTTTTATTACCACTCTTGTGTAAAATTTTCTTATGGTAGTTCATTCAGTTCTGCTGCAATCAGTTTTACATACTTGAAGCGGCAATTGTTCATCTTATTTGATTCGACAGCCTCTCTCGGAAACAAAGTGAAATATTTGCTCACTGTTAGATATATTTTCAAAAAGTTTTTTTTATAATGTGCAAGTTTTTAACCTGTATAAATTATCAGGTCTATGCTGTATCGTCTTATGTTATTATAACAGGGCTGTTAAAACTCTTACTCAATCAGAAACTGCCTTTTTGAAAAATCTTTATTTCTGATTGGTTCTAACTCTTTAACAGCCCTGTTATAATAACATAAGAGGATACGTCATAAGCCTAAATGATTAGTAGTTATGAAGGAAACAAAAAAAGGCAAACTCAGTTTTTTTTTAAATTACTCAAAGGGTGCTACATAAAATTTGAAAACGAATTCCAAATGACATAAAAATCTGCAAAACTTTACCCATTTAACCGTTGTTAATAAGCGACACATCTCTCCCGAATTTGGGACACACTGTATATGAGGTGACTGATCTGATATTGACTGTCTAATCGTCCGGTTTCCAAAATTTGTTATAAAATTTTGTTTTATTAAAATTTCGTCCAAGAATGTTTTTATTGATTATTTTGTTTATGTGTAACCTTTCAATTTGGTATCGATAAAATAGAAAAAAACGTTTTTTTTTTTTTAGAAAACACTGTATTTTTACAAAAACTTGATTTAGAAAATCTGTCTGTGTTGGGCTCCTATCTGGCCCCATTCTCATTTCGATATTTGTTCTTAACTACAAACACATAATGTGTCTACGTGACATTTTACATAACCTTATTTTATATCATAAAAGTAATACTAAAAATAATGTTTTCTGACTCATACTTTTAGATTTAGATATTTGATATAAAATGTGATAACGTTTATATCTATTGTAGTTTGATACAAGATAAAATAACCAAAATTATAAAAAATGTGGGAACTAGTGACTAAAAACTATTAATAAGAAAATGTCTGGCAAACACCGCACCAGTTGAAACGAAGGCAAAATAGTCAAGAGTTCCACTTTATGTTTTTAAAAATATGTTTTGGTATACTAACTATATAGTGACAAACAACATTTTCCAAGACTTCAGACCCAACAGACATGTCCACATAACTAATATATGTATATGTTGTCTATATAACATTTTAGAGAAATTTGAGAAAGGTTTTCCTAAAATTGATAAATAAAATCTAAGTCTAAAAAGTTAAACGTTGAATGTCCTGTCCTGTTAAAGATGTTTTTACTTATTCACGTGCTGAAATGGCCATTTTAAATTCTTTGTGTGCGGGACGCGGTTTATGTGAAATTATTTATTTGTACATTACAGACAACATTGCTACCTTTTTGTGAGCAATACTTTTGATGGATATTTTCCAGGACCAGATAGATCACTGTTCTTGCCATCAAAGTCCCCAGATTTAACCCCATTAAATTATTTAGTGTACGTGGGATTGTACGAAACAGCAAAAACAACAAATATTGATCCAGTTCAAAGCCCGTACGCAAGTTCTTTTTCTGTATTTTTATATTTAATTAATACTCTCTTTCGAAATGGGAATATGGAAATCATGGAATAGACCTATCTGGACAAGTCATCGACAGCTTTCTCACCTAAAAAGAAACAAAATAGATATTTACGTAACAAGACCGGAAAGTGATTCTTTACTGAGTGAGGTGGCAAGTTTCCAGAGCGATCCCTGGAAGCCAGTGAGCCCAGTAAACACACTTTCCGGGTGTGTTGCGTAACATATTTTTTCTGCAACCGTTCTTGCTAGAGTCAAAAAACAATTGTATTGTGACAGTTTTTCGAATTGTTATTTAAAATATTTTTTAAAATGATTTCTCCAGAAGAAGAAATATTCAAGTGGCAAAAGTAAGTGCTAAATTACTACCCAGGAAGTCTTGTGAGAGATATAAAAATGAGTACCGTCTATTCTGCAAGTGGTTCCAGCAAAAAAAGGTTAATACAGTAAGTGATGATAGTCTTCTCGTTTATTTGTCCTAAATAGCCAAATTCATGAAAGCTTCAACTTTATGGAGTCGATTTTTTATGTTAAAATGTCTGGCAGTAAAATAAAATGTGAATGTTAGTAATTTGCCAAAAACTACTGCATTTCTCAAATGACAAAGTGTTGGTTACACTCTGAAAAAGTCATACTCAGGTGACAACACTGATATTTTCCACTTAAAAAATTGACCGAAAACAATGAATTTTCTAGACGTTGCAGAAAAGATCAGAAGAGAAGCAAAAATTTCGTTCCAGCAGTATAAATTGGCAACTAATTCCCGACTAGTTAATGTTTAGACATACGCAATCAAAAAGTTCATTATACCGTTTTTGATTTTCTGCTGAAACAATCCTATAAATTACATAAATATAAATATTTCTCATTTTATTGGTGTTATTCAAATTAATATTGTCACAGATTTGCCGATTAAATTCTCTCAATTAATAAAACTGGATCTGGTTAATTAAACTTTATTACACACAACGCTTAATTACAAGACATAACTCAGTTTACAGGGTGTCCCATCCTGGACGACCGAAAAGAGCCACATCATTTTTTATATGAAAAACAACGGAATTAGATTTTTTAGAAAATATATTAGTAATGCTCCGGCATTAAAAATGCCATATGATGGTGAAGTTATTTACAGCGCCCTTTTAAAATTTGTGCCATATCTTCGCACCCCGAAACAGAAATAGTGGTCATTGAATGCTACAAAAAACTGTATTTAAAATGTTTTTTTTTACTTTTTATTTTATAATGTTTATCAACGACGGGTCCTCGTACGTATCGATATTTTTTTACTGTAAGGTATATTTTTACCAGTCGTTTATTAAGTGTCTTAACTATCCAACCAAATAATCGATATTAAACAAGTTATTATATTCCAATACTGATATTTGTATGAGACATCTTAAAATCAAAAATTTAAATAACAAATATTTTGTATAAAACTTTGTTCTAATTATACTTATTTGGATCAAATTGTCACTAATGTAATTCAAAGTTGGCAAAGTATATTATTTAGACTAATGCATGGTCGTATATGTATAAGTTTCGTACGAGGGTTAAACCTGTTTGGAAGTTTGGTGTACAAACATATGGAGTTCCGTGGAATTCTATAGAATTTCCTTGGAATTACATGGAATTCTTTAGAATTCCCTTGGAATTATCTGGAATTCGTTAGAAGTTTTTGTAATTCCTCAGAAGTACTACAATTATTGTAGTCAAAAATTAGTTATTTATTATGAAGAGCATTATTTATTTTACATTATCCTTGTAATATATTTTTTAAATAGAATTAACATGTAGTTACTTTCATGACATACATATACGAATTGTAGACACAAAGTGGTGTCATGTACCATTATTTTGCATAAACTTGAATTAAAAACACTGTTCCAGAATTTTTTTTATTTAACGTAGGTAGGTTGATCCCATATGAGTAATTGTTCATGATAAATCAAAAAGAAAAATTCTCATAAAATTCCTTTATTACTGTGACCGGTTTCGTGAACAAATTAATTACTTCACATCATCAGACACAGGAATTTTTATAAATAAAAAACCAGGGTCGTCAAATTAAAATTAAAAAAGTTTTGCAACATAGTCAAATAATCTGTAAATGTAAGATATAAAATTTTTTTTTATTTATTTTGTTTTATCAAATAACAACTAAGTTCAGTAAGTTAAATCTTGTATTGCTGGTTTGCACTATGGACAATTCTGCTATTTTATTATTTACAAAAAAAAAAAAAAAATTAAATGTACATGACATTCTTATATAGGGAGATTGAAAAATGTGTTGATTTCAAACATATTTAATTTTAATATTAAAAATTAATATAAAACATTTTTATCCTTAAAACTAATTAGTTTCCCTTTTTTCTTTGGATTTTTCTTCATTTCGTTCAAAGATATCTTCATTTGTATTTTTCTTTTATGAATTTCATTTGTTTATGAAATTGTCCAATTTTCCAGTTGTTGGTCCTCTTTTTCGTCCTCACCCCTCAATGTGAGGAAGGTATGTATTCGTGAAAAAAAATTTGAAAATTTTTATTGCATTTTTGGACGAATGTCGACGAATTATGAGAATATACAAAATTTCAGACAGAAAAAATTTTCTGTTTACGTGTCTGTGTGTGTGTGTGTGTCTGTGTAGTATCGCAATAGCAGCCACAGTTTTTGAGATAAAGCTTTCAAATTTGGACACACATTCTAGAGGTCAAGGAAGAGATTAAGTTCGTTGATGAGCAAAATAGATCCCCTGAACGGGATCTACCGGGCCCCGACATTTCTATTTCTAACTTTACAAAAAATTATATTCGTGATGAAAGATTATAAATCAGATCTGTTATACAAATACATTATAATATTGTGTTCAAATAAAGCTATAAATTAAAATTTTGTAAACATTTTGGCAACACCATAAAATTCTAATTTTGATTGACACTTCTTAAAATTTGAAATGTCTAATAAAAATATTAGTGACATTCTCCACCAATGTGACATTTTTGAAACGTCAAAAATTACTTTTTATTACAAGCTCCACCACACATCGAGTTTTACTACGGTGAGGAAGTCTGATCCACAAGTAATTGGCAGCTGTTTTTTTCTCTAAATCTCTTAGTAGTGTTTTATTCCTTTTGACCTTCCCAGCTTCATATCTTTAATAAGTCCACCCTCAGAATTGGTGTATACTCATCAAAGCTTTCTTTGTATAAATAGTGTCTCTGAAATGTACTTTTTCGTCCAGACTAATATTTTTTTTATTAAACAAATTTAATCTTACTGAAAGCTCTACAAAATTATGAAAGTAATTTTTCATCATATCGGCACACATAGAGTTATTCTTTGGGCTGCAGATTTTATTAGGTCGTGGTATTGCTTAGGCACGTAAACATTTTCCACTTTCCTGATTATATCTTCAATTCGACCAAAAAGAATCTTGAACAAACCCATCCAAAATTAGAAGTTGGTAGAGATAACAAATGTTAAAATTTTATTTTCACTGGCACAAGATTCTGACCAAATTACAAGATGATTGGTATCTTTGAGCAAAGGCAAAACCTATACGAACAACTTGCTATTTTACAGCATCCACTATTTGCAACATTATTTATCCAATCAAATAAGAAAAAAATCTATTTCCTGCAGAAGTTAAACTGTGAACATTGAAATTATGTGGCAACATTTATCTGGAATAAAAAGCCTTGAGTTTCGGAAATGTTTGCTGTAAATCCGAAATTATGTAACACTTATTTTTAGCAACAATAGGCTTTTCTCAAAATCATCGTGTAGCATCAAAACCTGCTTTCTAATTTTCGGTATGCTCATCAATATTTTGCCCAGTATAATTTTTCGAATGCCTAAAAGAAAAGTTTAACTTTGTAGAAAAAAAATTTAACAAATGAGGAAAGTATCACCATAAAATTGTCACAAAAATTTGTGTCCTCGCATTATTTAATGTCCATTTTATATCTTTGTGTTATATTGAGATGAGGTAGAAAAAGATATTATGGTGATTTTTATTCCTAGAATAGTACGACTGGAAATGTTGTGGCTTGCTTGAGTGGTACTCTCTACTTTATCAAGTAAAGTAGTAGATTGTTCAGTTTTCAGTTTTTTTAATGACCTCAACATTTTTCTGCTAAATTGAATGAATGCACAAAATACTAAAACAATACATAAAAGAATATGGTTTCGGAGTCTTTAGCTTAACTCAACAACGCGACGTGCAACTGGTGTTAAATCAGTACTGTTAAATAAAAGAGAATTTTAGTCAATATCCAAATAGTAACAGTTGTTCAGAATAGCCTTTTTGGCTTCCAGGTTAAACTTTTCCTTGCACAACAGTCCCTGTTCCATCTACTTGTCAGCACAAGTGTTCCATTTTGGGAAGGATATTCTTCTCCTCTGTTTCTTGCAATTGCTGATCTTTTTTTCCATTGGTTTGGATTTCATAACTGTTTTCTAGAAACTTTCTCATTTAGATCAAAATTTTTTTTCTAACGTTGACTTTTTTCTAAAAATGGCATTATTGTAGCAATCAAACTAATTCATTTGCGGCCATGACAGATAATTTATTTTCAAGGTAATCATCATCATCATCATCATTATCATCATCATCATTCATTATATCTGGTAACCCTTCATTTACAAGTTTTTCAAAAATTTTCTCAGGAATTTCACATTTATCAGTTATCACTGTTTCCTTCATCACTTAATGGAACATATGCACTGCCAGATGAAACATTTTCATTACTAGATAAATTTTCTGACATTCACTAGGACCCATTTTCATACAAGATCGCTGAAAAAGAGGTTATATCAAATTTCAATTTGATTTTGAAGGCCTTCCTTGAAATCTTCCATGGATTCAGTTTTATTTATAAGAAAGGTTGATTTTATTTTGTTGTTTTATTTTTAGAATCTGTTTTTTGAATTTTTTGTAAATCTTCTTATGAATAGTAACTATTTCCATCCTAACATGATTATAATGTATTGATAATATTGTTTTTATATTATCCTATTTTATTTTTAGAATCTATTTTTTAAGTTTATATAATGCCATTTGAATTCCCTAAAATTCCGTGGAATTTTTAGCCAAGTAGTAGTAGTAGCTACTTATTTTACTAGGCAAGTAAGCCACAATGGGCCCTTTTTACCTAGGGACCTACAGTTTAGCGTGGACTCCAAACCACGGTCTTCGACTGTCAACTAACCCACCGCCTGGGCCTGCCCGCCTGCACGCTAGCAGAGTGGCAAACCTCCTGGGTGGGTCTCTTCGACCCTCCACCCGGGCTCGCCTCTCCGCCTGCATCAGGCTAGCGGCCTTCCCGGGATTGTCTGTTGACGACAGCCTACCGACTGTTAGACGAGCTATCGTTCATCCATCCAATTGCCGGACTCGATCAGTGCTGCTTAACTTCACTGATCGAATATCGGAAATTAAACGGATGTCCATACTTCATCCCCTATAATTTTTAGCCAAAATAGTAGAATTTCGTGGAAGTACTTCGGAAGTAGAATTTTGGTGTACAGATTTTTGTCTACAGGTTTACCTCTCGGTTTCGTATTATAATACCCTTAAGGGCCAATTGTAGAAGCTTTAGCTGAACTTTGGTTGAACCATGTTCGTACAACCGGCCCTAAATCATTTTTAATTCGCAGCTTTTATACAAAAGCTGTATTTTTTTAGTTTTAAATTTTTTTAATTAATTTTAAATTTGAAAAAACTAGATTTTTGAGCCCTAAAATGTAGACATGAAAATAATGTTATCTTGACTTGATTAAATTTACAAGGATTGTTGAATTTTTCCAATTAGCACCCCTAACAAAAACTTTCTCCGTGCATTCGCCTTGAGCCTATTCCATATCCAGATGACTTTTAATATATTCAGAGATCAATTAAGCAGGGAAATAAAAAGCAGCGCTAACTTTATTATCCTTATGCACAATTCGTGACCGATTTAATTAGATTTTATAATTGGAACGGATTAAAATCCAGCCCGGTAGAAGTGTTCAAATCTTGCGTTAAAATCTTAACAAACACGTAGATTTATCCATAAAAATTACTTAATAACTGGTCAGGCCTTGGTGGTATATACGATTATATGTACATGTTATTACTCCTTTGTGTAGAAAATACCAATAATAATTATTTTTTTTTTTATTGAAAACTATAAAAGTGAACATAAAAATATTTTACTTGATTGACGTAGACAAGAATGCAATTACACATTTCTCAGTATTTTTATTGTTAAAATGATTTATTAAAAAGATACATTTTATCATACCGTATTGGTGGTAAATATGAAAATTATAAAATAACTTGTTTTGTATCCCCTAAAACATGGATGGGATGTAATACGTTTTCTTTAATACTTGATTTGATAGCATGATCTTAAATTTTTGTAATTATATATAATATGAGAAAAGTAGTTTGTCTACTTGCTTGAAAAAAATCACGTATATGCAGCTTTCCCTGTCAGCAGAAGGAAAAATATTTGTCCATCCTTTTCTCGCTAGGTTTTTACCTTAAGAAAGCACCCTTTTTGCAGAAATTAATTTATTAATTATTAACACTGATATAGTTTTCTACGAAACACCATATATACACGTTTCGCCAACGAAGTTGGCATCATCTGGAGATGATTAAAACTAATCTTATGCCAACAATGTTTTCTATTTATACCTAAACTATTATTACAGTTCGGTGAACCGTGACTTACTAACCAATACAGCGGTCTATATGGTATTGGTCCTTTGTTACTATTCATACTAGTTCTACACTTTGTAATTTCCAAACTTTCAATTGCATCCAACATCCTAGTATTTGTTAATTTCCTAATTAATCTTAAATTGCAACTATCTATTCTATGGTTCTCAAACGCATGTTAGGCAACACTAGCCTTAACTGTTCTACCATATTTGAGATGCGCCATATGCTCCTTGATTCTAGTTTGAAAGATCGTCTAGTTTGTCCGACATACTTTTGATTACAGTCCATACAGCTAATTTCGTAAATCCCCGACTTTTCGTTTGTTTCAATTTTGTCTTTTAGATTGTCTAAAAGTTGTTGGTTTATTTCCCAATGATTGAACTACTATCATACCTATATCTAAAAATCTTACCAATACCACGGGTGAATCGAGGTTCGCATGGAATTGATACATATTTCGGATTTTTTCTTTTTATATTGAAAGGTCGAGACAATTCGAAGTGTCTTTAAATTTACGATATCAAAATTTCATCTTCGGCTATCTTAAGAATTTACTCTAACCAAACAATCTCAGTCAAGATGTAGTAAAATAATATATTCAACTCGCTACATCTTGCATGAAACAAAATTTCTTTCGATTCAACGATAATTTCTTCAAACAACATGAAGGGACTGCAATGGGTAACTCTTTGTCACCATTTATTGCCAGTCTCTTCATGAACAGATTCAAAAGAGAAGCTGAAGAAGAATTAGAGTATTTCCCCAAGTTTGGCTTAGGTATGTGGACGATATTTTTGCATTGTTTGATACAAAGGTTACTGATATTGAAAACTTTGTTTCTAAACTAAACAGTTATTTCACGTCAGGTGTAAAATCAAAAACTGTGGATGACATGGACCTGGACGACCGTAGTGTACGATCCTAAAGCAAAGCTCCTCTGCACTCCTCTGTCTTCCACTTATATTTCCGTCCCGGAAGATGGTGTGGCGGCCGCACGATAACTATCTATGTAGCACACCTGAAAGAAATTGGCGGAGAGGAAAATATAAAAACTATTAATAGTATTTAAATAATTATATTAAACCAAAAATGCTTATTTCTCAGGAACCAGCAAAATTTCAACTTCCAACAATTTTATGTTCATCATTAAATATGTTGGTATAAATATCTTTATTTCGTCGCTTGAAAAGGTTTTTGCTTTTTTTGCTCAATAACCAGCATATTGCCGTTTCAAAAAGGCTAATAATTAGAAAATTTTATGTTAATATTTGCCTTGAAAGCCAACGTCACTTTAAGCATCAAATACTTTGACCAAAATGTTGACGATTTAAAACTTTTACGTTGTAAGAATGATATGCTAGGGTTACATTCTCTGTAATTCTTTTGATTTTCTTCTGGTTACACCATTCCCCGAACAGAGTACATTCCTTTTCGTACCTTTCCCCTTGACTTCTCAGGCAACAAATTCAATCTCGCATAATTTATCTTCTCAGGATCATCCATCTGGTCGAGTTCTTGAAGAATCCTATAAAATCACTTTCATGGTTACTCAGACGCATTTTTTTTAAAACTACACTCAAAACGCAACCACCAAAACAATGCAAATAACCAGTAACAATTGAATCAAATATTTTTAATTCATTTTTGTACTTGATTATATACACTTCAGCAAATGTACGTTTTGGGTGCACATGTAGGATCGAAATCGAGCGCTTCTGAAATTCTGAAGTAGTTTTCGTAGACAAAATCATATGTCCAACTTTGCTCTTTATTTCCGACTTCGTGTGTTTATTGCTTTCGTCTACGCACCGAGCAACAAACCTCACACTCGGAGAGAAAAATTACACATTTTCTCCTTTGTTGTACAAATAACTATTTTTATGCGCTTATTCAACAGAAGTCCTAGGAATAGGATCTACAATACACTGGGGGTACGTTTGGAGAATGGAACTGCTGATATACATTTTCTGTTAATGGCTGACAAGTTCGAACGAAATGAGATACGGTTACTCAATTTTTTGTATTTCTTTGATTAACAACACGTGTATCTAAACGAACATCAAATAAAAAAATAGCTAGTCACCTGCGAAATATTTAAAGTTGTGTAATGTCTCGTCATAATGCTGATTATTGATAACGAAAAAAATGTAATGCTGATTTGATTTTACAGAGGCTGACAGTCAATAGACATGGTCAATAAAGACGGCTGCATTCCCCAAATGCAATATTGCTGGAAAAATTCTTTTCTAGATCCTCCTCCTCGGATATGGAATTGTAGTCGGCTGTGAAACATATCTAATTGTAAATCGCCCCGTATCTTGTCACACATTACTTGATGGCAAAATGTGAGATCAGTTGTTTTTTCAATCTATTAATAAAATGTTTACACTCATTTCAGGATATGTAGGTAACATATTTATATGAAAAGCTGTTTCACCATCTAGTATTTGTATTTAGACTGCCATGCTTTTAGCACTAAGGTTTTTTATTTATTTTAATCATTTATGTTCATTTATCATCTTCGTTCCCAATAATGTGTGATTCAAAAATAATTCATGATTAGGCAAAGGAGCAGCAAAGGACCAAGTCAAATGGGGGTATTTTTATGGCACTACTAGTAGTGCTCAACGAGCATAAAGTATCGTGAAGTTATCGTCTTTATCTTGGCTTTTAGTGCACTTGTTCCCCGAGGATAGATACTTGGCATCTCAAATGTTACATTTCTTCTATTTTGATTCTTCGAAGTACTAGTCGACGATAAACGTAGTGAAATATTCAGTGCGTGTAAATTTGTTTCCTAGTTTTATAATCTCCAACCGTGCCGCCATTGCATAATCTACAAGATGCATGTAAGAGTTATGGTGTAGTAAATGCAATAGTTGTCGGTTATATACAGAGTGAGGCAAAAGAACTAAATGGTGACATTAACTATGTAAATATTGCCTATACATATCAAAAAGTACTTGAATATAGGTTGTTTGACTAATTACAACGCATCTATATGGGACCTGCATAAATTGTATAATAAAAGTAAAATAATACGTAAGAAACATTCCATGTAGATGTTTCTTCGTTGTCTTCAAAATGTTGCATTAAATTATCACATTTTTCTTTATCACCCTTATAAAAACATATTTTAGAACAATACATTACCCTTTAGAGACATTTGCAGTGACTTTTACATCTGCCGGTTTTACATCCACACGTGGTTAAATATATGGGCGCAATTCCCACCATATTCAGGTTTCATTCATTCGTGACCACATGGAGATTGTAACTTATTATACTGGATTGTACTTCTATGCCAGACAAGAGCCTGAGAGCTGTGATCAGAGTTTCCTTAGTTGGAGGCAAATTCTCACAGGATTTTTGTTTTTTAGAATAAAGAACCCATCTGAGTAAGCCAGACGAAGTGGGGATCATAAACTTGACATATCAATTTTCCAGTTCCGTGGAAAACATATTGTTGAATTTTCACATCATTCCCTAATGATGCCAAGGCTTTGAGTACGTGTGGGCCTCATTTATTTAATATTTTTCAGAGAGCCGATAATACAAGGCATAATCCATGAAGTAGTCATTTGGTAAAGAGAAGAGATGCAATCGGTTCTAAGGTCTGCCCTGCCATCCGAAAAAATTACTTGTTTTGAAAAAATCCTCCAAATTAACATTTTGTTAATCAGCAAATCGTATAAATGACCATATGAAGTAATATTTATTTAATTTTTTTTCAGATGCCGTCACGCAACGCTAGTTTTGTTGGCGTTACTGGGCCAGTATCATACTATTATATTCTTATTGTAATGCCAAATCAATATGTTTGCTTAATTGTTTTATCCAGATGTTTATAGATTTAAATATTAAATTATTAAACCTACCTGTTTGATAATATTCCCCCACCCCTGTTCATAGATTGGGTTATATTCCTACGACAATAGTGGTACTAAATTATCATCAAACCGCCCACGACGAAATTACATACGCCTCTTCACTATTCTGTTAAAGCAATAGCTTCATTTGGGAGCAAAATTTGACGACCAAAATTTTCGTTATTATTACGACGTTCCAACATTAAGTCGTAAAATTGTAATCATCTCTCGACATCATCTTCTTATAAGGATTTTTTCTTTCTTTTTTTGAGATTTCGATAGATTTGAGGTCTACATCTTGATCAACAACAAGTTATCGCGTTTATACTTGAGGCGTTTCAAACAAAATGTCGAGAACCTTTTTCCGCCTATCGCTGATGGTCTTTAGAACATTCTCAACGCTTCCTGTTTCTCTAAACTTCCTCACTACTCTACTTACAGGACATTGTATATTAGAAAATTGTGTCCTTTTTCTGTCGCGACATCCTACCATAATTAAAATTTCAATCCTTTCGCTTCATTTAATTTGGGTATTCTGTATAATTGAACTCTTTAGCTGACATTGAAAAAGGTAAAATAGCAAGTAGTGTAAATTCAGCCTAACGAATTTTGTGCTATCAGCTACATTTTTTGCATTCTTTTGTTTCTTTCACTATCGTCTTTTTTTAACAGACCACAAAAATAGTAAATCGACTTTTGATTTATTTAGCTTGTAAAACATCCTTAGCTAATACATTTTAAATCGATTTTTTTCAAAATTTTCCAATTCAGTCATTGAAAAAAATTATTGATATGTAACGATAAAGGATGCAGGGCTGGGGTGTATCCTTTTAATTTGCAAAGAATAAATACATTTTTTTGTATACTTGTAGGTTGTGGTGTAGCGTGAATTGTGGCCGGTGTGGGTACCATTACTACTAGAACTAGAGTACTCGTTTTCGTTATTGGAAAAGTCTACTAAAATATTTTTGAACCAGTGCACTTTATTTTTAAATATAGTATTAAATTATTAACAAACCACTGTGAAGTGGTTTATAATACGTTCTGCACAAGAACCTAAAATTTCCTAGTACTCTCCAAAGGGCTTTAAATCTTCTTAAGCTCCCAGCCCACTAAAGAGCTTTAAGTCTTTTAAACGTACTTGAAGCCCTTGAAGGAGTTTAAAATCTTTTCAAAAAGCGTAAAGTCTTTTGAAAAGGCCTGTGATTGTTGAAAGAATTTGAATTCTTTTTTTTCTTGTATTTAAATTCCTCGTGTTAGTCGGGGCTTGTCAATTATGACTTAATTATTAACTCTTGAATTGTCAATTTAATTCCTTTCGATAGTGAATTTGGCCAGTTTTGAATAAAAGTCGCTAACATTATCAAATTTGAATGGAGGGGGGAGTTTTGCAAAAATTGATTTAGAATAACATGACCTTTGGGTCGCCATTAGACTGACTGACTGATACCGTCGCGTCTGGCCTATGCTCGCGCCCTACTTGACTTGCACGTTATCTATTGGATAACATTAAAAAATTGCAATAAATCTGCGCCTGGGGATATGCCACAGAACGCTGGAGGTTGGACCGGTCACGAGTGAGCTTTACCGGAATGTCTCGCACCCTATAAATAGATGCACTGCATTCTGCAAGTTTTTTTTACCTTATGATAGTAGTGGGCGGAGTTGCCATGTTTGAAAGTTTATTTCCCAATGAAATTGGAAACTTTTATCGTTTTCAGGGAAAGTGCGCGAATGGCTTGAAAAATAGATACAAAATAGAGAAGGTGAAATTATTACGATAGGTCGCAGAGATAAATTTAAATAAAAAATCGTTCAAGAACTAACGCGTATACATGGAGTGGGTTGGAACCTTTGATGTGAAGATAACACTGACGTAATTTTCACGAAACACCAACTATATACTACACTCGACGCGCGGTTCGCCAACCAAGTTGGCATCATCTGGAGATGATTAAAACTAAACTTATGCTAACAATCTACCCTATTTATACCTAAACTATTGTCACGGTTCTCGGTGAACCGTGACCCACTAACCAATAAAGTGGGCTATTTGGGATAGGCCCTCTGTCACTATTCATACTATTTTTACACTTTATGATTTCCAAGCTTTATCTAGCTGTCTAGTATTTGTTACATTCCTAATTAATCTTAAATTGTTAATATCTATTTTATGGTTGTTCTCAAACGCATGTTGAGCTACACCAGACTTATCTGTTCTACCATATTTGAGATGGGCCATATGCTCTTTGAATCTAGTTTGAATTGATCGTCTAGTCTGTCCAACATATTTTTGATTACAGCTAATTTCGTAAATCCCCGACTTTTCGTTTATTTCAATTTTGTCTTTTGGATTGCCTAAAAGTTGTTGTAGTTTGTTTACCGATGAATGAACCACTGTCATACCTACATCTTCAAAAATCTTACCAATACCACGGGTGAATCGAAGATCGATTGAAATCGATACAAATTTCGGATTTTCTCTTTCATTTTGAAAGGTCGAGGAATTTCGAAGCGACTCTTTAAACTTTCGTTTCCTAATTATTTTCTCAATTAAACTTACGGAATAACCATTACTCGCAGCTATATCCTTAATCAATGCCTTTTCATTTTCAAACCTCTCCTTATTGAGGGGGAAGCTTAATAGACGATGGACTAGAAAATTAAAACTCGCCGTTTTGTGTTGAGCACAGTGGTATTAGGGATATATCTTAGAGTACTGGTATCTTATCTGTATATGTTAAATTCTAACTTATTTTCACTGTTTTTAATTATTAATACATCTAAAAATGGTAGTTGACCAGAGTTATCAGTTTCATATGTGAATTTAACTGACGCCAAACGGCTGTTTAATTTAGATACAAAGTTATCAATATCAGCGACTTTTGTATCGAACACTGCAAAAATATCATCCACATACCTAAGCTAAACCCTGGAGAAATACTCGAATTCCTCTTTTGCTTCCGTGTTGAATCTGTTCATGAAGAGACTGGTAATGAATGGTAACAAAGAGTTGCCCATTGCTGTTCCTTCATGTTGTTCGAAGAAATTATCGTTGAATCGAAATCAATTTTGTTTCATGCAAAGTTTAGTGCGTTTAAAATATTCTTTTACTACATCTTGACTGAGATTGTTTAATTCGAGTAGATCCTTAAGGTAGTCCAAGGTCTGTAGTATCGGAACACTTGGAGACAATGAACAAACGTCAAAGGAGATGAAAATTTCACCTTCTTGCAACTGAATATTTTTCACCTTATTAAAGAAATCGTTGGAATTAATCACAGAGAAAATAGGTGGTGCAATAGGTAAATTTTCGAACTCTTCTGTTAACCATTTTGATAGGTGGTAAGTCGGCGATCCGATTGCTGAAACAATAGGACGTACCGACTTTCCTGGTTTATGTACACGCAGTACAAGCAGTACAATCTAGGTACACTTGGGTTAGATACATGTAACTTCCTATTTAAAGCTGGCGTAATAAGGTTGTTGCAGGATTTAAGTACATTTCTTACTTCAGTAACCATTTTTGGTAATGGATTTCTAGAAAGTTTTTTATAAGGACCATTACTAATCAGATTGTCTACCCTTTCATAATAGTCCTCTTTATCTAAAATAACAACCTTATTGCCCTTATCAGATCTTTTTTCACGCAACCGTTTGATAATGTTTCTGTCTTGTAGATTTTGCATTTTATTTACTTTAGTAACAATATTTGTCGAGATTTGATTTCTGCAAGCTTCTCTGACAAATTCTTTAGAGGAATCAGGAAGGTATTGAATTGAACTTTCAACACTTGCAACAATCTCATCTAAAATGCCTTCAGAGGCAAGTAAAGCAAAATTTAATCCCTTGTTAAGGAGATTAATTTCCACTTTATCAAACGACAGAACTTTTCACTGTCGTAATAATATGCAGAATTGAGAAAGTTCACCTACTAATTTACAATCTATAATGTCAAACCATGGTCGTGTGAAACTGTTTGATATATGGACGTGTTAATAATTATAATAATCGTCATTATTTTGAGAATATAGGTATAGGTATACTATACAATATTTAATTATTTATTTTCAATGATTTGTCCAAGGAGTGGTAAAACCAGTGACAGGAAAAATAAACAACATATATACATAAAAAACTAAAATAGTGAATAATGGCATACAAAAATACAATAAAAAATATAGCAACTGTGGTAACAGCATACAAACAGAATAATACAAATTAAAATAAAATATCACAGATATAATACATTTAATATACGGCATTAATTAAACATTTATTAAGTAAAAAAGTAACAGGTAAATACCGGGTGTGACAGGATTATGGTACACCCTCCTCTTTTTTTTCACTTCGTTTTGAAGATAAACGATTGAAATTTGGACCATCCTATATACTTAATAAACGGCACTTTTTGACGTATAAATAATTTTTCCGATTTCACCGGAAGTGACACTAACTTTTGATTTTCAAATGGAACGCCCTGTATATTATTGCATTTTTGAATTCTGCATAATTCTCTGAATCCAATGATACCACATAAGTGACATTTCAAACGTCAATATTTGTTTTAATATAATTTTTAGTTTTCCATTTAAGGGTGTCATCATGACTGTTCCGATTTATTATTCTAATTGAGCCGTGTATTGCTAGAAAAATCGTCGAAAATACTAAATTATGTGATTTAGAGTAAATAAAGTTCAATAAAATGGTTTTTGGGACGAAACACATTTTTTTCAAATGGAACTATATTGCTACCTACCGCGGTACCATTTATTGGTACTGTTAATAAGGAATTTATTCATTTGCATTATTAAAAATTGCGATAAGTACAATCAAAATTACAGCCAAGAGAAAATAACAAAATACAATTTTGTTGTAATTAAATGGTAAGAAGTAACTAAGGTCGCTTTAAGGAAATGAAATATTTAGGTTGTCAAACATTTTTTGGTTTTCCGGTGTTTTTTATTCTCTCTTTAAAAATTGTTTAAAATTCTTATTAATTTTGTTCAAAATGCCGCAAGTTTATACAAAAAATGGAAACGTGGATGTGTTAATTATTTATGGTGAACATAGAGGAAATGCACTTGTGGCTTGCACCTTTTATGTCGAACGATATCCTGAGACAATGTCCTGCGAGAAATTATTTTAATCCTGTTGAAAAACAATTCCGAAGAGAGCCTAACGATGATCCCGAAGAAAATTTTATTATTAATGAAGGAACGGAAATTAATGTTTTGACTCGAACAGAAATTGTGACTGTTTTTTTTTAAGGTAAATTGCGTTTGAATTAGAAATCAGTCACCAAACAGTAAGTTGAATTTTGCATAAATACAACTATAAATCTTTTAAATACAAATTGCCCTAGCACTTGTACGAAAATGGTCACCAACTATTGCAATAGGATTTTATAGAATAACGTGCAGCCAAACAATTATTTTTTGGGAATGATTATATTTTCGGACGAGTTGGTACACAAATTTGGGGTTATTTAACCGACAAAATACAAGATATTGGTCACAATAAAGTCAAAATTTATTAAGGAAGGGTTCGATTCAGTGTTTGTATTGGAATAATCGATAGTAGAATAATTGGTCCAATAATATTTGGAGGAACCTTGACTGGTGCCAGATACCTGAGATTAAGGACATTTTAAATGAATTACTTTTGGATTTAGAACAGAGAATATATTTCTAACAAGATAGCGCTCGTCCACGTAATTTTGCTCGTCCTTGGCTCCATTGTAGTCAATAATTTCGATGACGTAATGCTAAAGGAGGAATCGTGTTGATGTTCTGCTTTCTGTAGTAGCCAACTAATTGTTTCCACCTGATTTGGTTATGGTAAACCTGTATTTTAGAGCCACGACTCTAAAAAGATTATCCTTTCATTCAATTGTTCTTCTAGTTCCACCTGTACCTCAATGACGTTAATATTTGAATTATTTTCCCAAGCTCGCAAACCTCATAACGTTGAGGAGTTGTGACCAATTCTAATTGCAATTTGCCAAGAAGAAATTTTTGATTTATGTATTTCAACTATCCTGTCATTTTCAAATTCACACAGTTACATCAAAATTGTGACTAATCCAACTATAATTCCAATAATAAACGAGATAATGTTTCTTGTTTTTAATAAATAATTTAGTTTTGTTTTTCATAAAATTTTAATCATTTTGCAATCTCCGACACCACAAAAATTTTTAATGATTACTAAGTGTTACATTTTCTGTGGGACATAAAATATGTAGAATATTCTCAACATATCGGATTAGAACTTTTTCTTCAAAAGCAGTATTCTGTCTATCATTTTGTACTATTTCTTGTAACATAGGAAGTTCCTCTGAGTTCTTATATGAGACCCAACTTTTTCTGCATTTTCGCACAAAATTTAATGTTTGTGCATTCAATTTGTAAAACTTAATAATAATCATGCACATTGAAAACTTTAATATATAACATTTCAATTTCAACATTATATAAAAGAATCTCGTTGAGTTGTATAAAAGTTGAATCAAATTAAAGAAAAATTTCATTATGGCATTATTTATTAAATAAGTAATCATCCTGTATTATTTATAAAGCTGGCAACTGCGGTCGTCGATGTACGTACTCTTTGCCTATTACCTGTCGCAGGCCTATATCAATTTATCGACATTCCGTAAATCCCAGACCATTGGCACTGGTGATGCGACTGGAGGAATTTCCCATGAAGAATATCAAGGCGTTATATTTCTAATTCCGACCTATCTCACGAGAATCGTACTTTTGTGGACATTAATAAACTGCATTCTTTTGGAATTGTGGAAGTATCGATAATCCCTATTTATAAATGCAAGCTGATGTTGTATGTCTACTTCTCTACGGCAAATATGGAAAGCTAATAGAGATTTGCATAAAGCGAAGTGTTTTATACTGTGTTTATTCGTCTTTATAAAGTGCTCATTTAAGATAGCGAAAGTAATGTTTACATCAAATGAATAATAACTGTCGTATTTGAATTACCATTTGTCGAAAACAGTTGCAGATACAACATCTACCTAACAGTCAGATTAGCTAGCCATTGGCAGCTAATTAAGCGAATAAAATATGTTCATTTTTAATTTTTAAAATTTGAGATTTTTCTGTCATTGTGATCACTATTATTTGGTTTGTACTTAGTCCAATTAATTTCAATATTCCTTGTGAAAATTACGTTATTTTTTTTGCTACGTGTAATTTATTTGACAGATTTTGTGACGGATTTCAAACAGTGGTTATGACTGGGATCCCATTACATAGTGCTTACCAAACTATTAACGTTCAAATCGATGATATAACAAATCAAATTCCGTAGTCGTATCAAGTTCATTGAAAGGTTGGACAAAAAAAAATACTAATCTTCGCGCCATTATATTCTGGGCATATTCTATTGGTGTTGTACTTCCAAAGACTAAGTAAGAACAATCACATATGTAGGTGTAGCCCAACACGACAGAGGAGAAACAAAGAAAAACAACAGTTTAGATATAGAGTTGTTATAAATTCAGTTTTATTCACCTCCAGATGATGCCAACTGGTTGTCGAAACGTGCCGTGACTATAGAATCAGGTGCTTTGGTGTATTAGTGTTAGTGAAGAATCTTTGCATTATCCCTTTAGGGAGAATCTGAGTTTATATAGTAATGTAGAGAATACTACGTAGCAGTCCTCCGAAGAGAGAGGAAAAGTCCAGCATAGGAAGTTGAACGGGTGATTTGCAATAATTCATGAAGCGGGGATGGTAATTTGTAATTGTTTTAGATAAAATTTTTGTTTTTAATATTATAGGCCAGGCGACAGGTTGAAAAAAAGCCTCAATAAGGAAATAATTAGTGGAAAGCTGGAAATTGCTTTAATCGCTTTATTTGGACCCACATATTACTCTCCCAAGTTTTTCCCTCGAGCGAAGTCGGCGTTGGCCCTTCTGGCCCTAAGAAGGTACCATTTTTCGGTTTTTTGCAAATATCTCCCAAACCATCAACTTTACCAACAAAATACCTATTATAAAAAATAATCTAGAGTAAATTTGCTACAAAAATATTCTTTACCGTTTGTCTCTAAAGTGAACCGTTACGATGCTACGACCATTCAAAGTGGAACCCTTTTTGATTCTTACGGAAAAGTTATCGAAATCATATGCCATATCAAAGTTTCTACATGTTATAAATTATTGTCAGCATTCCAGGTGCACAAGCTGTTAAATTGTTACAAGTATAACAGCTTTTCAATGTAAACAGCTGTGGCAAAGTACCTACGATTAGTATTATTATTGACTAGTATTGATATAAAATCACTCTTTTCCACACCACCTGGCGGTAGAGTAAATGTCGCGTTTTTTTGTAAGTAGTGTCCCCCAGGAGGCCTAATCCACTGTTCAAATGTCAAAGTTAGTCGATTTTCAACCGTTTTGATGAAGGCTGGCAGTCTTGATCGTCTGCTTCAATTTCTCCGTCATCCCTTTCATCGTCTGCATCGGTACATTTGTCCGACGTCACAGAGCGCTCAAGATTAACATCGATGTCTCCGTCACAATCATCCATATCATCTTCCTCGGCAGCATTTGTACATGACCGTCCCATAAATTCATGTAGATTCTGGAGCATCGGAGGTCCGTTTTCCTGCAACCACACGCTGCGTTACATCCTTTCGAACATTTGCAGGACACTGTGTTTAGAAGCGTTTGTGGCGCCGGATCCCTCGTCGTAGGTATGGGAGCCAAACCACATTGAGAATTTTTCCAGCCCCAATCCAGTGGATTTGTACCATACCATGTTTGGACTTGATGGTATGTTCTTAAAGAGTTCTCACGTGCCGCTGATTCTTGATTGATTATTTTGTCCGTAAACACGTATACACTCAACCAGATCGTTCATGACACTGCTGTGGTGTGGGACCAGCGTTGCCAGCTATATGGGAGGCCGCGCGCGGCAAGCCAGCTGCATCAGGTGTTACTATCCCCACGTACACAGTGTTGCCAGCGCCCTCGGTGAGAAAGTAATGAAGTCTACTTGTAAAATGTACTGAATCTGAACTGAATGTACTTATAACATGTAGAAACTTTGATATGGCATATGATTTCGATAACTTTTCCGCAAGAATCAAAAAGGGTTCCACTTTGAATGGTCGTAGCATCGTAACGGTTCACTTTAGAGACAAACGGTAAAGAACATTTTTGTAGCAAATCTACTTTAGATTATTTTTTATAATAGGTATTTTGTTGGTAAAGTTGATGGTTTGGGAGATATTTGCAAAAAACCGAAAAATGGTACCTTCTTAGGTCCAGAAGGGCCAACGCCGACTTCGCTCGAGGGGGAAAAACTTGGGAGAGTAATATCTGGGTCCAAATAAAGCGACTAAAGCAATTTCCAGCTTTCCACTAAATATCTCCTTATTGAAGTACCTGTCGCCTGGCCTATATTGAGAAACTTTGAACCGAGATAATATTTTTTTCATGATGGACAGCGTATTTACATACATTCCTCATTCATTAGTTATATTTTATATTGTAAAAGATTGAAAATTTTACGATTGATTACAGTGCACTTCATAGAATCGTAAGGTTCTTAATAATACGGCGTTTTGGTATTTATCAACATAATTAAATTTTTTCACACGCATCTTCGATTGCTAGCACGCAAACAGTAATTTACCTGTCGAATACTAATTATGTTTTAGTTTAATTGCAGTGTCTACATGAAATTTGCGCTCATGTAATGCAGAACTTTCTAACAGTAAAATTTAATAGCTACCTGAACTATGTAATATAATGACATCTTTAAAAGTTTTTTTTCTGTCGTAAGTTGGTAGGGAATATGCTGTTGTTACCGTTTATGTTTCCCTTGGCAAGAAATATGTTAGCGTTAATTATTGTGGAACTGTGAGTTAGAATTTAATGGTGAGAAATTAATTATTACTGTTTACATAATTTTCAACTTGTTCTACGTTACGTGCTTTGTAAGCAACAATTTTGTATATTTCTTTCCGTTCCATGAATGAATATGAATCTTAATGGCAGGTGCTGACGATGGAAATAGTTAATAAAAGGAATAAGTCGCAGATTGAAGATTAATGGTTAACACAGTATAATACAAATTAGGGATTTATAAAGTTTTATGAAAAAACATGTAAAATAGAAATGTATTAACAATAAAATATCAGTTATTATTTCCTATGGTTTTACAAAAAACAGTAAAGTACAAAACATACAGGATGTTATAAACCTATAGTATTAAATGGGTAATAGTTGATAACCAAATTTATCGATTGGCAAAAATTACCTTAATAAAAGTTCAATAATTACTGATGTTAATTATTATTATTTTATTAATGAACCATTTGAGAACTACTAACTTAGACATTCATCATGCCAATATTTTCTCACATCTCATTAGATGATCACTTTTATCAAGCGTCGAAGCCGATTTAAAACATTTCTATCTAACTTTTCAGAATACAAAGTGTTACCGACATTCTATCAGTTATCAAAATCTATTCCCGATGACATGTTTCCAAATTATTTAAAGAAAATTACAAGCCATACGCTCCTCGCTTCATCCCCTACTTGGTTAAAGGTTACCAAGGGTAATCAGTTTGATTTTAAAGCCATGACGGTGGTGTATAAAATTGGAATTTAAATGAATAAGTGCAGTTTATAGTTTACCAATTGTTTTAAGTGTTACAAAAATTTCTGTCAACAATAACAATCATGCTCGGCATATTTACACGAATAGTAAACTTGTGGAAATGATACTAATTCATGGAAAAGCTTAACAAAACGCCGCTAAGCTTCTAGACTTTACGAACAGTGTTTTTGAAACAGACATCATGATTCTCGTACATTTGTAAGAATAATACAACGTGCTAAAGATCAGGGTCATTACTCATTCATTACAAGTGCATGCTGGACATGAGGAAGTTCAGGCCACAAAAGTTGATAGTAATTCCTTATTGAGTACATGAATAATCGCTGCTGAAGTTCCTGTTTCAAACCGTGTAGTTTGGCGAACATCTCGTGAGGCTCAATTTTATTTATTTCACATTCAACGTGTACAAGCCTGACAACTTGAAGATCATCCCCTTCTTGAGTTGCTTGTACGACAAGAAAATGAGAACCCGAATTTTGTTGGATGAACCCATGTTTACTCTTAATGGATTATTTAATTTTCATAATAGTCATGTTTGGGCTAATGACAATCTTAATGCAATTTTAAGCAGAGATTTTCTTTAAATCTTTGGGTTTGGTCAACGGTGCTTTGATTTGCCCATTCATTCTACCAAATCGATTTAACGGCAATTTACATTTTTTGCAAAATAATTAGGAAGATTTGCTGGAGGATGTGAACTTACATGTGCTTGAGAGAATATGGTTTATGCACGATAACGTATCACCTCATTTTCAATAGAAACTCGCGAGTTCCTAAATAATCAGTTTCAAAATAAATAGATATGCCGAAATGGGCCTATTAGCTGGCCACCCTCTCACCGGATCTAAACTTTTAAAATTATTTCTTTAGGGGATTTAGCCTACACAAGAGACATTGAAGCATTGGAAAAACTTCATCAACGATTGGATGCAATTGTTTGCTTATATTTCGATCGTGGTTCTGTTTAAAAGTGAACGGAGATAATTTTGAATAGTTACTGCGAGCCAGTGGTCTCAAATACGGTGAAAACGGTATTTTTTTATTTATAAGATATTTGTTTTCATATAGTGCAGTTATTTTTTAACCATTTAGTATAACATATCATTTAATGTAATATCATAGGTTCGTAAACACCCTGTATATTTTAAAGAACTTATTCCTGGCTATTTGCCACGATGCATATTGAATTATAAACAAGATAATATGATATGTTCAGTACAATTGGCACAATAATGGTATTTATGCATTTATTGGCCAATGAATATTGTCGATGGATACGTGGACGCGTATGGATGAACACGAACTAATAATTAAAAAAAATAATAAATTGAGATGAAAGGCCATACCTACATAGGTACATAGTTGTAATATTTGTTATTTGTTTCTAGTTTATGTAATTTATACCAAATTTCTGACAGAAACTAGTGGATTGCTTTTAACGAAACGTTTATTTATTTAAAAGTATTTCCAAAATGATTTGAAGAGTGTATCATTGCAAAAGCCTCAAGAGGCTGTCCCACTAGGAAATGATTATTATTTAAAAGAGATATATAGTTATTGAAAAAATTCTTGGTATGTCACCAGCCACCCCAGGCAAAACCAGCTGCAAAGAAATTTCAATTAGACAAAAAAACATCTTTAAATAATAATTGTCTTGATAAGAGTTATCTACTTATTGCATGTCACTGCATGTAAAGGAGATAACTACACTACTCTCCTTTTCCGTGTAAGGTATAGTGGGACATTTGCGTCAAATGTTATCCTTGCCCGAAATTCTCTTCCGCTAAATAATTAAATTTCCCAAAAAAATATAGTAAAATCTAATTTCATTTAAAAAAATTGTCGTCATATTTGTCCTTTCAAAATATGCATTATTAGTGGTCATGTTCTTATATGGAAAACCGTAATATTATGTGTTATACCGATAGTAAACAAAATATTAAATTGTATATTTATAAACTAATCGTACTTTACGCACAGCGCAAGGTCAGATACTAAATATTTCAAAAGTATTACACCCACATTGATTCTCGACAAAGATTTTCATTCGTCAATTATATTTAATGTAAAATGTTTTCAATTAAGCACACACCTAAAACTTAACCTTAATACACAAAGTAAACAAACTAGAGTTTAGACGTTTGCAATATTCTTTTAAAGTTTTATTATTTTATTAAAACATAACCTTGCCCTCCATACATTATGCAGTAATACGTTCTTGTGCACAGTAATACAGCTCCCATATTTACTTAGGTAATAAAATTGCTTAAAATTATGTACAGTTGTAAGTTAAAATAAATATGACAAGTCACCCACTGTATACAAAGGCTGGAGATATTGACTTTACTTGTTAATTGAATTCATTTTTTTATATAGCCCTCTATTAAACCTATAAATTCAGACAAATATGTATAGTAGGGTCCAGTTCTTATGAGAATTTTTTTTCCAAATTCCGTCACAAATTTGTCTTTGTCTAATTCTCTAAGAGGAATGTACCAAAAATTAGCCAATTTCAAACATATTTGGGGGTCGTTAGGGTTTCTTAGTGAAATAATTGCAATGAATTTGAAAAGTTTGATTTCATTCAATGTAAAAAAGAGTTCCTTCTCAGAGAATTGAAGCCGCTGAGAAAAAACTTGTACGCTTGTAAACAAATACTTTCTTTTAAAGAATAAGAGGAAGACAAATCTTGACACCTACCGCATGGAAGAAGAACTATTCAAAGATTGTTGAGTTTTTTTATACAGAAAACAAATATGCATCGAAAATGATGAACAATGAAGAGGATAAATCTTTCCTCTTAATGCAGCGAGAACATATACTGAGTTTTATGGCAGATGTAGAAAGATAAAGAATCTCGAAAGAGGGAAAGTCAAGCTAAAGCAAGGCGCCAACGTAGTCTCGTCGATAAGTAGAAAACCAAAGAAGTTATACCTTCTAGTTCCGCAGTAATGAATTCTAGTAATAGCCCCAGTAACTGAAAAAGCGCCTCTAAATGGCATAAATCTTGTACAGATTCAAGCCTTCCCAAATCTCAAGATCGGTACCGCCATGGAAGATGCCCTCTATGGTATTTTACTTGGTATTTAGTAGGACCTCACATATTCGATTCTAGAGTCAGTATCAACTCCAAGAAAGAAATGTTTAAAAACTTTCCAGTAAACACCATGACGAAAGGCTATGCAGATATTAGGTGATAAGACCATTAGAATATGGGTAACAATGACCACAATGGACTGTTTTTATTTTATCGAGTGGTGATACTTTTATTTAGTAAAAATTGCCCAAAATTTATTTAATTTTCTTGATTTTCTAAGTAGGTATACATCCTTGTTGTTCTGTAGTCTTATTCTGTTATTTTATAATTTTTCTTTCGAGATAAATTTTTTTCAGTGGCTTTTTCCTGTTAACTTGTTTAAAGATGGGGCGCAAATATCACGGTCCGCCATTGAAAGTGCGAGGTTGAGTTTAGAATAGTTTTTCCCTCGATATTTTCTCCAAATTCGCAAAATTTTTGAAATATTTGCAAAACATGTAAACCGCTATCAGATACTATATCGGTTTTATCTCTGTCTGAATCAATCAACGGTCGATATATTTTGCAGATTTGTTGATAGCAGAGGCTCCTCAAGACTTATTCTTTTTGCAGCTTCGAAAGAAAAAATATTAAGTAAATGATTCTGGTAACGTTGATTGTCGCATTTGTTCATTTTTGTCTAATTTACTGACTAATGATCCTCGCTGTTCCCAGACATAATCTTGCATGAAAAGTGAGATGCACAAAGAAACCTTATAAACTTGACCTCCCATTGAAAGAGAAAACTTTCTCCTGACCCTGGAGACTCATCACAGCCATTATCGTGACGAAGAAAATAAAGAAATAGAGTCATTGTAGCTTTGATCGATAAATAATTGGAGGGCTTAATGAAATTCTGATAGAAATTAGAAATACATGACCGACCATTCATTATATTCTATGAGCCATTGTTGGTGTGGGCTGGATATCTGATATTGAAAAAATGCAGTGCTTACTATACTATGAGTTCAGTTCCAATAGTTTTCACTGCATTCCAGCTTTATCTGATTTATCGTTCCTTTTGTTATGTTAAATCGAATATTAAATGTTTAACACTAGCGTCGACATGTATTTTATTAACAAGTGAATGTTATGATACTACTCATTTACGTATATTACACACCCAATAGATATATCTCGGTCATAAGAAATGTACGCTTATAAATTAATTAGTTGTCGCCTGATGTGTTGCCAGAAGTTACACAGAATTTTGATGAAATTAAACATCAGCTTTTAATCTCAAAAGTAAAATTTTATGGTTTTCGTAAGCAGCCAGTTTTTTCAGCAGTAACCATTCAGCTATTATTATGATACGCGGTATACCCCAGGGGTCACTAATGGGTCTGTTATTTTTCATGCTTTACATTGCATATCTCTATTAAGGTTTAAGTTACTGTAGTAGTTATTTTTATGCTGACTTTGGCCAAGTTATTTACTGTTTAATTTTGCGTTTTGTGGTTTCGTCGGTACAAATATTGAGCCAGACAGGCAGATATTGCGAAATGATTCAGGAAGATTTAAAATATACACTGCCCCTGGAAAATCCGTTTAATAATAAAAATTAATAGTTTCCACTTCTTATACCTGACGATTCATGCTTGAAATGAATCGCCTTTTTGGTCCTGGACAATGTTGTTCCATACTTATACCACACATCGATCAGCTTCTTTAAGATTGGCCGGTGGAAACTTCATATTTGCCTGCCAAGAATATTTCACAAATATTAAATTGAGTTAAAGTCAGGACTACGTGCTGGCCACCGGAGAACCTCAACTGTAGTTTCGTTTAAATAGATAATAGATTAAACAGACAAAACTTCGACCTGTCTGTAAACAAGACACATTTCCAATCATCAAAATCGGATCAATATGCTCCTGACATTGATCCATGGTTAAATCAAGTTCTATTGCGGTCACTCGGGTGTCAATATTTATTACTATCAACAATTATCGATGTATCGAATGTATCGTTATATTTTCCCAACTTTTGAGTCATTAAAATATAGTAGCCGAAAAACTTCATTACTATCCTTCATCATATTGTATAGTAAAGCAAAAACTATATTTTTAGTAATAAGGGATAGGCGTGTAGTTATTATATTATTTACATAGCGTGTAATGAAATAAATAATTGTACAGAATTTAGTAGATATAAATTTTATGAGGCATTTTATGGTTTCTGGATTTATCATGTGTAAAACTAGCAATTAATTATATATTTAATGTATTACTAAGCGGTAAATCTCCAATCAAGGTTCTAAAGATGTAAACCCGTTTATCGGTGTGTTTAACATTAATCAAGGGATTAATATGCGTGTACTTATTCAGAAAATTAGTCCGTATATACATATATAAGACCCTTGAGACTTTCAAGTGGCGCCAAAATACTTGCCTACTCTTGGTACCTCCTTGGTACTCTCCTGCAAATAAAATTACAAAAAAAAATCTAGGTGTGTATTCTGATTTAAAGTGTTTTAAATGGAACCTTGGTTTGAAAATAAGGAAGTCTCAGGTAATTTTGCTTTGAAAAAGAAATGTTATGTACATACATTGTACATCCATATAATTTTAATGAAAGTCCTTGTTAAGTTTGATTAATATCCCGATGGATGGCATTTTGAGTAATTTTAACAATTACTGTAGTATTTCAGATAAAACCATTTGCAACTAAATAAAAATGAATAATTACGTAATATGTGAGATAATTAGTATTTATTATAGAAATGATATTTGCGTGATATAATTATTATAAAATATGGTGTTACCATTTTATACGGAGATAAGATGCGAAAATTATTTGCTTGCAAATTAACTATATGTAAACTGTCATTAAGACTAGGAAGAATTTCTCATCCAAAACAAATTAATTGAACATTCTTGACATAATCCGTCATGGTTATAATAATTCTACTAAATAAAAATTCAACTAAAACAATAGAAATAAATACCACGTCATCAAATTACGGTTCCATTTTAACTAATGATTGAGTATTACATATGTACAGGGTATTCCGTAGGAAATTTAAATGGTGCTTTCTGCCAAGCATATTTACTCAATACCGAATGAATATTTAAAAAATCATTTAATTTTGAAAATCTCATTAAAAATGTATTTAGACAGATTCCTACATTATCACTTCGAATATTTCCATACATTTAAAATCACCAAATGAAGAACTACATTTGGTGGTAAATATACAGGGTGTCCAGCCGGGAACTTGCAGGATCCATATCTCAAAAACTACTGATAGAATTTTTGTGAAACTTTCCATAATAATTAATAAACAGGTTATGACTTTTCCAACCAAAATATTTTGGCATTCTTGTCACTTCCGCTTATACTGGAAATAGATGTCAATTTTATACCCTTATACCTAAAATTTATAATTTTTTGAGTAATTTTTTTTGTCGAAAAAATTGACAGCCGCAGACACCTAAAGAAATTCTTCCTGTGAATAACGCAGAGAAAAAATTAAATATCTTTTGCAGTAGACGTTATATGCAAAGCCATAGGTTATCAACAAGGGGATCAAAAAATCTCGGAATATTATACAAGTTGGGGAGAAAAAAGTGGCCAAAACCTTAAATTCAGAATCAATCAAATATCTTCAACGTTAGAACGGAAATCCCTATTTTTTTTTTTTTTTAATTCTACGACTAATAATGTGGAAGTTTACGTTTAATGCCCTACCGAATCACAAAAGTTTTTAAGATATTCACAAAAATTCAGAAAATCCAATTATTTTGTACGAATTCTTTATTTAACTCAATCCAACTAAAGATGCGGACATGCTGACGATGCTTCGCTTGTCACGGTGGAGGTCGCGATGGCGATCGCAGTAGAGGTGGATGTCGATGATGAGTGGATATACCAAAGGGGTTTATCCTTTCAGTGTTACGTACTGGTTGAGTAGTGTACAACGAAGTGTGTCAAGTGATCGGAATGAACCAATCAGGTGCAAGCTACCACGATGCCTTCCGATGGAAAAAAGTTTGATGTATCGACCTCGACATCGCGCTAGACCTCGATGTAAACAGCATGCCGAGGGTGCCACGCTGCTCGCGGTGTAGGTCTCGATCGCGGTAGCTACATCGATGTCATAACAATCCTGCGTGTTTAAATGCGACCGCACATACCGAGGATGGTAGCAATAGTTCACCCTCTGCCGTTTACGTGAAGGTCTAGCTGGATGTTGAGGTCGATGAGCAAAAGTTTGTTTTTACATCGAGG
>JANEYF010003508.1:0-51563 GCA_029963845.1 Rhamnusium bicolor | reverse complement strand
TTATTTATATTTTCTTTTATGTACAGGAGACATTATAGTACGTATGTACAAGGCAAATTAAGTATATTTAGATTGAAAAATGCGTCCTTGCAATCCTCTCTGTATGCCAATCCTGCAATGATTCGTATAATCTTTCTTTGAATTGAAAAAATCGGTTGGAGTATGTGCCGAATGGTCCCATACCAAGATAGCATACGCTAACGAAGTCTGAATCAATGCATTGTATGCCATTAACATTGTTGTCCCTGATATACTATTTGCCAGACTGTGCAAAAAGAAAATGTTACGTGATATATTTTTGCAGATTAATTCTGTGTGTTTATCCCAAGTTAATTTATTGTCTAAAGTAACGCCCAAAAATTAAACACAATGAGAGGAATCCATATCCGGAGAGTGGTGTCTTAAGCTGAAAGTCATTGTTTCAGTTTTATTTTTATTCAAAACCAACTTATAGGTTAAAAACCAGTCCTCAACTGTATACAAAAAGTTGCGAGCCTCTGATAACAGAACCTTGGCCTCCCTATGTTAGAAGACCAAAGTTGTGTCATCTGCAAAAAGGGTGAATTTTGCTAATGTAATACTATTTGGCAAGTCATTGATATAAATACGAGATAGTACTGGCCCCAAAACAGATCCTTGAGGAACACCTGAATCATTATTATTAGACGTTACAAACTGAGATCTGTTGGTGACGTGACAAGATTAAATGTACGCTATTTTCGGAAAATTTATAAAGGCTTAATTTTCTTCCTGTGCATGTGAAGTATTTTTCAAAGAGTTCAGTCGTTAGATTTCTAGTTTTTGCCTACTTTCGGTTGCATTTGTGTGTAGATCGATAGATCAGTAGATCTACCGAAAAATCGATAGAGTTAAAAACACTGGTCACTAACCTTGTGTGTGACAAACCACGACCGCGGGCACGCGGTATGCTCTCGTGTCGCTCTTTCTAGAGGGGGGAGAAGGGACGTTTTTTTCGACCATTACAAAAGAAACAAAGGAAACCGAGACACAGTTGGCGCGGTAGGAAAATTTATATCTAACAAGAAAAATCACTGTAATTTGAAATAGATTTCCTATTATAATTATAATAATAATTGTGGTATGCAAAAATGTTAAAAATAATATATTGTAATTTGTTCTAAACAATTTATCAACAAAAATGAGGTTTAACGTTTTTTTTGGAAAATGTTCACCTTTTTACCGCCGCTGTAACTCGTTACATATTAGACTTACAAAAAAAATGTATGTATATAAAAATGTAAAAAATGTTGTCTTCTTTAACTTTGTCGTTGGATCAACCGTTGCCGAGTTATTTTGAAAAAAAAACAATATTTTTGCACATTTCATTCAAGATGGCGTCTCGCGCCTCCCCCAAGATCGAAAACTTGGACTCTCCTTCAGGGTTCCGACCTAAACAATATACATCAAAATGGTTTCTGCCTTTTGTAAGACAAAGGCTTCTTTTGTCTCTACTGACTGGAGTGTTGGTCCCCAGTGGTTCCTGACAACTGGAAAATAAATTGGCGTAGATCGTACAGAACATTCATTGCGTCAACTAAACAAAATTGTAATGTTGGTTGGCGCTCAGGACTGTGTATGGCTGTGGGAATTCGTGAAAAATGTCCATGTATGTAGGCCAAATTTTTGTGAATAATTGGATCCGTAAATTTTCAATTGCGATGCATGTAGGAGGTGGGGCTTTGTCTTACACGTATGTCTGCTTATGTATTTATTTGAACTGTGATATATACTGCTCTGCTATGACAGGAAGTCGTAACTGCAAAAATCGTTTTGAGATTTTAATGGTATTTGTACTTGTATTTGTTACATGGTTACATTAATAAAATGAATGAATACAAATTCAATTACCAATAATAAAAATTGTTAATTTCGAAATGTGTATGATATAACAATTAATTTAATAACATTTTCCAGATACGACATTCTATCAGCTGGGCCATTATAGGCGTTTTCAATTTATAACAGACCTCTTTCGATCGTACAAAACCTACATTTAGTTTACGCAAGTACATAAGTGTGTTGTATTTTGCAAGGAATTAGCAATATATAATAAAATGACATGAGAGAAGATTTTTAATTAATTCCTAAAAAATCGTGAACAATTGCATTTCACAATATTTTTTCTCATTTTATTTATTGTATGAGAGTTGTACTAAGTCCATGATTGGAATGATTATCTGAAATGCGATATCCATTAATATTAAATTAGAAGAGTTATAGTTTTAATGATAATTTTAAAGTGTTGCATTTAGAAAATAAAAGATTAAAAGATACTATTAAAATTTTTGGAAATTAATAAACTAAAAAATTCAAATTTAATACTAATATGATCAGCTTGAAACAAATTCTTCACCACTACTAAACTTGTAACAATTAAAATCCAAATTTTTATTTGCTTAATTTTATTAATTTTAATAAATTTTTAATTAATATATTTTACATCATCTTATCCATTTACTTTCTTCTACTTACCTATCTAATGAATGACATAATTGTATATTTCTTGCTCATGTAATAATAATCAAATTAATATAAAAACAAAAATTCCAGTATTAATTAAAACGGGGACCGCTGTTTTCGTTACTTTTTGTATGAATCATTATTTATAATTTTTATGAGACAAATAGGTTTTTTTGTTATTCACCATTTACTTTTCCTAACATATTCCTGTTTAAGACTATATGCAACGTCAATGTGTTTATTATTGTTTAACTGGTATGTTAATACTTAAGGGCCTCGAATGTTAGTTATGTAATAAATATTAGTAAATGAATAAACATTTACTTTTCAGCCTTGAGAGTTTTCAAAAAAGAACGGAACAGAAATAATATCTACGAAATTTGGAAAATGTGCTATTAAAGAACGTGCATTAATATGACATAGTTTTAAATTTCCAACATTGAAAATATAACAATTAAAAACTATTCGTACTATTAATGTAAATTGCAAAAGTTTATTTAAAAACTTAAACTTAATGCAAATGTGATTTATGTACACACCCTGTAAAATATAAAAGAAAGAAAGAAATACATAAACGCGCCTAAATAAATGGGTTTCTTTGCCTATTTAAAAAAAAAACAAAATTATCTATAAGCCAAAGAAATATAAAACTACTAACAAACAAAAAAGCAAACAAAAAAAGAATTGATCTAATATGTGAAAATGAATACACAATAATTAAGAATTATTCTTAAGAAATCTCTAAATTAATATAATTATAAGATTACGTAAATATAACTAACTAAAAAAAAGAAATACGAAATAAACAATTACAAAATATAACAAGGTTTAGGTTCCATTACATTTTATTTTCGACAAACATATATTACATTATATTGACATATTATAAGTAAGTAGTTGCTGTACCTTTCTAAATCTACAATGTACGTCCTTGTTGTCTCCAGATGCAGGAGACGATGTCCGCCACCGTCCATGGAATGACCGACCTTAGCCGCCTCCGATGTCGTATCTCTGTGTATTTCTGCCCACCAACGTCCATTGACATCGATTTACTTTGTAAAGGACAACCGAATTAATTACCACAATATTGCTATGTTGGCTCCGCTCTACTTGTCAATTATATCACAAACAATACTCAGTCAGTCACTAAGAGATAATATGAATAATGTTACTAAATCAGTCGTGAATTTGTCAGTTTTTCTTGTTTTATTGGCAAATTTATAAAAATCACATAATTCGTAGTTCTAAAAATGTGTAACTAAATGAATAATTTAACAATTTTTTAAATTCTTTTTTAAAAAGTCATTGAAAAATATTTCAGTCTTTTCTGTTTCTGTACTTTCTGTATCCACTCTCTTCTTTTATCCTATGAAATTTTTTTTAAAATGTAATTTCTTGTCATAGCTGAATTCATTTTGATTTATAAAGTTAGTGTATCAATTTACATTTGTATGCCCTTTTAAATATATTATGGCAAGTTGCAGTGACGTATTTATATTTATTCCTGGAAGGCCCAGAATTTATCGTCAAAGCGGTTGGAAATTCTTTTCCTTCAGTTCATCCATGAACCCAAAAAGTGTGATATAATTCACTGATCAATCATCAAGTGTTCAACTATATATTTTCTTGAACTTATATTTTTATTAGCCGATATCACCTCAGCGCACATCAAAATTGTTGCGACAAGTGGTTGAGCCCCACTGATCTATACGATCACTAAAGAAAAGGTCAATAAGCATTGTCGCCTAGGGACGCAAAATGATATTCGCCCTTCGACATTACATACAGAATATAATTCTCGGCCACTCATCGGCGTCAATATAATTTTCGGCGTTTGACGACTGCTCATTGGGGGTCGGTTTTACATGCAAAAGCTAATTAATTAGTTTAATTAATGTATAAATACACTGTCAAATATTACAATTTAATTTATTATAATTACATCACGCGTTTTTTGGAATATAGTATTAGCTTTAAATACCCGTCTCTGGAATGACATCCAAATTCCCTAATTCTCATGATGTATCACTTTAATACCATTGAGCTATCCTTTTTCAATAATAAGCTTAGTTCCCAATTTTCACAAATAATACATGGATAACAGTGCCCTCTGAACATTTAAAGTACACGTAACTGTATATAAACCCATTACAAGTATTTTTTTACCAAAGAAATAGATTATTTTGACTTACTGGTAAAAA
Organism: Rhamnusium bicolor; assembly: GCA_029963845.1. Classification (NCBI taxonomy): domain Eukaryota; kingdom Metazoa; phylum Arthropoda; class Insecta; order Coleoptera; family Cerambycidae; genus Rhamnusium; species Rhamnusium bicolor. The sequence goes on along the minus strand of JANEYF010003508.1, from coordinate 46,881 downwards.
AGTGGCTCTTTTCATGCCATACATAAACGTAGTCTTTAAATTTTGTAAATTTCAAATATGCGATCACTTGCATCTATTACAGCCGTCTTTATGTCCAAGAAGGCTGTGCATCTGTAGACGTTGAGAGGTATTTTAAAACTCAAATAGAGATTTTTACTCGTACAGCCCCACTCCTTGAACCGACCCTGTCTCTTTTATCAATAGCCTAAAAAGTTCAACGTCTAGTTTTTACCTACTGAATTCTTTAGTTACCAGGCTAAACCTTGTAAATAATAAACCGACTGAAGAAGATTATGCCTAGTAATTGTAAAAATGTAGCACGAGTTTCTTGTATATTATATATTAAGCAAATATCTCATTATTGTAATAATTATTAGAGATACGTAGACACAACATAGTATATTATTATAAATTTGGGACGTTTACAATAAGTAATTATTTCTTCTTTGTATTATGACATGACATATTTACACAAGTGTTCACAAAGAAGTTATGATAGGTAGCTGAGTAGTAGACGTAGAAAAACATAGGTTCGAAAAATTAATGGTTAGAAGACATTTTTTACTGATAATTAATTTGAAGCCACTTCAGAAAAACAACTCATCCATTAAGGCAGTAATATGAGGCTAACACATAGTGCCATTAACAAGTTTCGTGAAGCTCAAATCCCGTGATATTCGATCACAACATGTGTCATCATCATACGTAAGCGTAATAGAAAAGTGGTCGGCTGATCCAAGAAAAAATATACATTTTGACCTGTCTGCCATAAACGACAAGGAGACATTAAGTCATCTAAGACTCTGACACTGATGTCACTACTGAGAGTAGGAAGACAAAAAAAATATATTTAAAGGTGATACACAGAGATTTAAAAAAACACGTGTAAAAGTTAAAAATAGATTTTACGATTATGTGGTACTAAACACATTTTAGAGTGACTATCACGTATTTTTCTGTAGGCATTAACCTCGTCGGTAAATAGAGCCATTAAACTCAAAAAACAATAAATTCATTATAAGTACTTAAATTATTTTATCCCTATTTGATACACAAATTAAATTGCTAAAGTACTGGTTAATACTCTGCTATTAAAAAGGACGAAAATATCCATAAATTAGTAGCATTTTTTTAATAAAAGTACGTCTGGCTGGGTGCAAAACAGTAGATGATTATTTTTCTAATTAAGAAACGTAATGTTTTCTAAATACAATTCTGCAGGGTCCGATTCGGCTCATCTTATATTGGCTGAGCTTTCCCTAAGATATTAATATTGCCAATTTATATTTAAAAAACACGTTATCAACAGACTCAGTATTAATACTGTATTTAACATTTATTATATTTTGACCGGGTCCAGAAGGTATCTCGAGAGTTTGTTTTTAATAAAGAGTTAGAGGAGAGACCTGCAAGACGTACTCTCCTGAGGTAGAATATAAGTTAACTTATAAGAGAAACACATTACACCTCAAGGAATTACCAACATGGTCACCGGATCTTACAGTTCAAAGAATACGCTGGGAGGGTTACTTGGTAATTGGAGGAACGGTAACACTAACACTTATATATAGTGCTTTTGGGATTTGCCAACTATAACTTATTTACCTTCTAGTAAGTTTAATTTAATTTCTGTTCTACCTTTTGGATTACTCTTTTACGAATTATCAGCAGTAATAAAAGACCAGACTGCATTGGATCTTTGCGGATGCTTGAATGTTCGTTATACGAAAACTAATCTTAAAACTAAACTTTCCATTTTATCGTCCGTCTGTCCGTCTGTCTACCTGTCTCAGATATACACAGTTTAAGGGCCAATTAGAACGAATTTTTTTTAAAAAAGTTTTAATTCTTCGATATTTTGTAACTTTGACTGTGAGAGTATGTGCAGGGCAGAGTGCGATTATTTTAGGTAATCCATTTTATATTCTGGCTTATTTTTAAGCTAACAAAAAAATCAATATCGTGGAGTTAAAGTTTTTCACCAGGCAATCTAAATACGGAAACAGAAAAAAATTATTGCAACTAAAACAAATACAGTTGATCAAAATTTAAAAAAAATTGTTTTTAATCACTAGAAATTATAAAGCCATTCATTAATAGAGAGCATATCTCGGATAGCATTTCCAGAGAGAGATTCTGAATTACTAGTATGCGATATACAGTAATTTTTCCATGTCATCGTCATTACTGGTAAACTATATCCTACAGGACGTTAGGGTTCTAGGAGAAATTCAACCCTGTATCCTACACAAACCGAAATATTTAGCACTTTATGTTGAAAATTAAGGTCGAAAGAAGTAAAAATTAAATATCTCATCCTTCGTTGCATAGAGGGGATTTAAACTTGTTTTAACCGACACGCCGGGAAAAATACTGTGGGGTAGTGTGGTTCTAGGGGAAAAATCAATCCCCTATCTCCCATAATTTTCTGATATCGTTCACTTGCGGTATCTTATGTATTAGATATTTTGTATAGGTAACCTTTGTGAGTAAGTCAATATCTATTGGGCCTAAGAGATATTGAGGAATCCGTGAAAACATATTTCACCCCTTAGATGCCGCAGCAATATCGACTGCACCCACCACTACGTATAATCTCCTCCAGTTGAATCAGCAATATACCACAGAATGAGGTAAGAATTGTATACAGAGCGGGAAAAAACAAGTGATTAATGTGTCATAAAAAATATTCAAATTCTTTAATACCTACCTATTTTTTCCAAAAAATTTTGAGAGTCTATAATGATGCAAACGGGTATTTTTTTTACCTAAAAACTGCGTAACAACTCATCCAAGTTTAAATCACTAAAAATAAAAAAAGGTAAAAATATATGTCAATATCTGAAAGTGCACTCTGTGTAAACCAAATATTAAAATTATCATTCAGAGATTTGTTCTAAAAAAAGAGAAGATCGAAATATCTGTTGTCTTTATTTAGCATACAAAATTAAAATTGCTTGTGATCGATTGAGATTAAAAGGAAATTGATAATGTATTCGGTTTATTTAACTTAGGTAAGTCAATGCTTTAAGATTCCCCCATTTTCTATTCAAATGGAGTTCCCATACTTTCTTAATGTTTGGTGCAAAATGGAATAATTTATTGAATCTGGAGTAGTGGGCAAAGAAATGAAATGAAATGAAAATGTATGTCGAACATTCAAAGTAGATAGTAGGAAACATATGCAATGTAAATTCGAATAGCAATTCCTTCGAGTGGATTGTGGATAATTCTATTAAACAGATTCGATGGGATAAAATATTGTCGGAGTGTTAGGATCCGATATATTACCTCTAGTAATTGAGACGTAGAGACAGGTCCCTGGCGAAGTTTACAGAAACCACATAGCGTATTTTACCACAATCCAATTCTAGAACTGCATAAACCAGGACTACCAATTAGGGAGATACATAGCTCACATGGATAAAGGACTCGCATCCTTCGTTCCAATTCAATAATAGCAATTGCAAATATATACATTTATGGCTAATTAAATCATGTTATTGGTAAAAATATCAGTAGCTAGTCGAAGTAGGGGCAAATATTAGTTGTCGGTTTAATCTATTGTAATTTTGTAATTAAATTCTCCAAAAAAATCCACAACCTATATTTATTAGTACAGAATAATTTTGCATTATTAAGATTATCCAAAAATATTCACAAAATATCTGTTTATGTGCCAGCCCCTCTTTCTATCTGTATGTGTGTATTTAAGTCTAGTCAATATCAGCCTAATATAAAAATTATTTAACTTAAATAAATACTGACTACGTTAATAAATGTTATTTAAGCATTTATTCTATGAATTTTAAAGTTTAAAACTTCATAAAACTCACAAAAATTTAACAAAAAAATTATTTAACTGACCGAATGCCAGTACGCCACCATAACACGACTGTTCAAATATCATATTTTTTGTGTAAATTTAATCCATAATGCAATTCAATCGTGCAAACTACTATACAATCTGGGGAAAAAGAAGAAGTCTTTGGACTTTAGTCACTAAGAAAAATGAGGCGAATTTTAGTGATAATGTGTAAAGTGAAATACGTTTTTCAATAATAGTATAAACAAAAGTATATATAAATATAAACATTTTTACTTTAATTAGGCCAAAAAATCATTATGTTGTAATCATGCCGCAATGTTATCCGTGGATATTGTTTTTCCCCAGTAATTGTGGACTTATTTGGTTCTTCTCCTGTATGCGGCATCTTTTAAATGTAAATTGTGAGCCATTATTTAATATTTTCCCTGACTGATATGGTCAGTCAATAGGTTCAATTATGATCTAAAATATGGCACTTAAATGACAAAATCGAGAAAAATAGATTTCCTTTTGTTTCCCCTGTACCCTTCATATTTTTTACACAGTGTGTTCACAACTCTTAAAAAACGGTGCAAGCTTTCTCTATATAAAAACTTGAAGTTAAAGATTGAGTAAAACAAATGTAAACAACACTTTGTAAATATTCCTACTGCAGTTACTTCTTCTCTAAATACTAATACAGACATTAATTCTTTTTTGTAAATATACCTCTTGTAGGAACACATTTTTTCTCACCTCTTTCTCTGTAAGATCACCAAGTAACTATTTTGACACTAAAGAACTTCTCCTCTGAGAAGGATGAAATATGTTTTAAAAGGAATTGGTATTCATATAGGAACTTTTAACGCATGTTAGTAATTTGTCACTTTGCAAAGGGATCCTTCTAAATTAAAAAGATCCATAATAAAATTGCATTTCGTAAGAAAGAGGACCTTGAGACAGTGTTAAACTATAGGCCTATAAATATTTCAAGTATACCAAAGCATAATCAGTGGGAAGTTACCACTTACCTTTTAAAGAATACCACCTACCTTTTAGAGACTACTACTTACCTTTTAATGTATACCACTTACCCTTTAAAGAATACCTTTTAAAGAATAAAATTTCAACAGCATAATTTCACCATGAATAAATGTCTGGAAACTGCACTGAGTGACTTCGTCAGCAAAACAGTAGCAAGTCTTGATAAGAAACAATAAGATTCTGTCCTATTCATAAATTTTGCCAGATTTTCTGATTGCTTGAATCGCGTGTCTAAAATTGTTTGAATCATATTACGCAAATGGACATCAACGACTACAGGTAAACAAATCCATATCAGAATCGGTAAGTATTGAGACTGAGGTGCCACAAAGCTCAATTCTAGGTCCGAGTTTATTTCTACTGTTTATTAATTAACGAATTAGTTAGGCTCCTTAAAAAATTAGCTCTTTACAGGTATTATACTAATTTCGTAGTTACAAACACTAATATTGATAACGATGAATACTTAATAAAAACTGTCTTTGACCAACTAGGCCTACGGGTAAATATAAACAAATTAATCTATAAATAATGAAAATAATGTTGCTTTATGTTTAAACTAAGTGCATCTACCTAATAGAGCAATCTTGCTCGGCGCCGAGAAATTCAATATGCAGCATCTAACAAATTTATGGGTATAATCATTGATAGACAAAAATACATAAACTACTTTTGTGATAGACTTAGTAAGGTCATATGCATTAAGGTCAGTGAGTAAATACTGTAGTAGGTCAGTTGTTCATCCATTTTACTTTGGATGTTTTCATAGCATCTTAAAGAAATAGACAATTCAGATATTAACAGCTACTAAACGTAGATAATCATGCGAAAATGTATTCAAGGAATTAAATATATTAACTTTTCCATCAGTATATTTATGAAATATTCTGTTTCGCCCATAAGAACAGAAATACCTTTACCTTTGGATACTAGTTATGATTACACAACAAGAAATAAAACTATAGAGTGGAATGAAAAATAATATTAACTGAAAATTTTTTTGCTAATTATTATTTACTAACTTTTACAAATCTTATCACAGATAAGTATAACATATATCTTTTTAAACAATTATTTTCCCGGCTATTTGCCAAAACGCTGAAACTTGGATTACAAAAAAGATAATATGCACATTATGTTCAGTACGACTGACTCAATAATGTTATTTTTAATTTCAACTATTCTGTCCAGTAAAACCAAAAATAAATAAAACACAAGGTACTCACCAGTTGACACTCACTTTAAAAAACTTTAAATTATCTACCGACACGTGTTTCCGCTTAAAGTGAGTGTCAACTGGTAAGTACCTTGTGTTTTATTTATTTTTGGTTTTACTGGACAGAATAGTTGAAATTAAAAATAACATTATTGAGTCAGTAGTACTGAACATAATGTGCATATTATCTTTTTTTGTAATCCAAGTTTCAGCGTTTTAGCAAATAGCCGGGAAAATAATTGTTTAAAAAGATATATGTAATACTTATCTGTGACAAGATTTGTAAAAGTTAGTAAATAATAATTAACAAAAATTTTCAGTTAATATTATTTTTCATTCCACTCTATATTTTAACTTTTATCAAGAAGAGGAACTTAATTTGTTTTTAAATTATTTCATTGACCATAAGGGGTATTTCCACTATATAATTTCAATTATTCTGTTCTCTGAAGCCATTAATGTTTATTACATTAAGGTTTACAAGTTTGGTTACTTTGGATTCTTTAAATGTGCTGGCTACCCTGATGAAGCGATGCAAGCGGAAACACGTGTCGGTAGATAATTTAAAGTTTTTTAAAGTGAGTGTCAACTGGTGAGTACTTTGTGTTTAATTTATTTTTGGTTTTACTGGACAGAATAGTTGAAATTAAAAATAACATTATTGAGTCAGTAGTACTGAACATAATGTGCATATTATCTTTTTTGTAATCCAAGTTTCAGCGTTTTGGCAAATAGCCGAGAAAATAATTGTTTAAAAAGATATATGTTATACTTATCTGTGATAAGATTTGTAAAAGTTAGTAAATAATAATTAACAAAAATTTTCAGTTAATATTATTTTTCATTCCACTCTATATTTTAACTTTTATCAAGAAGAGGAACTTAATTTGTTTTTAAATTAAATAAAACCATTGCAACCAGACAAGTACAATATGAGTAAGAGTGTGTACAAGTATCAAAGACCTGTATATTATAATGCTTGGAAATTTTATAATCACTATCAGAAGTAAAAGGTGTGAACAGAATACATCAATTTAAAAACAAGATTACGTAACTAATTTTTACAAAAAATTGTTGTTATATATGAGTTTTTAATTAATATAATTTAAACATAAAATTAGGAGTAATTAGAATATGTATATTATATTTAAAGAATTTTGTAATTTTAATAATGTGACTCGTATTTTATTTACATTAAACGCTCATTAGTGAATTAATATCCGTTAATAATAATTATATTATCTACTATGTTTTGCATCTAGTTATGCTGTTCATTCATGATGACTATTTTTATAAATTAATTTATCTACAAGTATATATTTTAAGTGTTATATAATTGACTAAATTTCTTAAGTTTATGATTTATGATTTTTATGAATTATTTTCTGTTCCAAATTATTTCTAAATTAATCTAAAGTAAAATAGATCTTCATTATAAATGCATATGATTATATTAAAATATTACATTTCTGTCTACAATATTCGGTATAATAATATATGTCTCTGTTATCTATAAGTTTAAAATTAATAGGCACCTACGAGATTCTTATCAAAAGATATATTTTTAAGTTAATGGGGTCAGTTGTGGGCTATACTATAGAGATAACCCAATTCGTTGTTGAAAAAAATATATATATGAACATTTATATCAACCTTTCTTTGACAAATGTAATATAAATTTTTTTTTTAAATTTACATAATGTAAATGTAGTTTATAAAAAACAAAATTATGTGACTAAAGTTTAATCACTTTTCTTTATTTGTAAAACAAAAAATAATAAATGGCATTAAATATTGTTTTTGCACGAACGAGAATAAAACAGTATTTTACAATGAACAATACAAATGTAACGTCAACATTTTTATTATGTCAAACTTTTAATGTGGAAAGAACAAAAAATGAGAATCAGACATATAATCTATAAAATGCAACTTATTTCAAATTAAAATTAATATTAATAGGGTAATTTTCACAGTTCGTAATGTTTGGTAGTTAGTAATATTTAGTAATCTAAACGTCAAACAGTGATAAATAAAAAATTGTGTCAGACAATTAAATACAAGGATATTTAGAAAATTCGGAACAAAATACAAAATCTTCGGGGCCAGTTACCATTCTTTTAGTTTTACCATTTCACATCTTTGCAAGAAAAATTGTTACCGTTCGTGCAAAAATTGTTGTATGTGTCTTGGCAGTAAAGTGTGTTTTAGCCGTAAATGGTTCCTTCGTTGCACTCGGTAAACACTATTGACGCAGGGACTAAAACACTCACTTTACCATCTTGGTACATAAATAACTATTGTTTGTTTAAACATATAAGTATTTAGCCACCAACATGCAAATTAAATTTGTAGCTTATATTTTTGTTACCTATGTCTTGTGTACTATGCATAAAACAAACGACATTGCAGAGAATACATCATTAATATGAAAAACATATAATGAAATATGATTATCCCTTGATGCTGGTTTGGAAAAGAAAATTACTGAAATGTCGAGATCTAAAAGCACTACTAAGTACGTATGTATGATGGTGCAAAAAAATCTACTTCTATTATTTTAATGAAATCGCCTCGTAACTAATGTAACCAAAATGAAAACAAGATATAATTATTCAAATTTCACGATCGCCAAATTAAAAATTCACACTATTTCTATTCGAACGGAAAGCCATAAAATTTATGCTGAAATAAAATATAATAAAAACGCACCTCCGTAACCGAGATGCGGTTTCATATCAGCGTCGACGCTAATATTTTAGAGCACACATTGCATATAACACCGCACAGGCAATTAACATTTATAAAGTAAATCCCTTATTGGAAGCTTAAACACGTGTTCCACAAGATATTAAACAATTAATACGCTGCGATTGTACTGAATAAAGGATGCAGGAGATTTTAGTCCTTTTTATTTAGCAATAGGATTTTATTCGGATTTTGGTTTTGAAATTAATTGGTTTATTTATGCTACAATGCCGCAGAATTTTACCGGCTGATTTTATACCAATAGCCACAGAAAAAGCAACTCCACAATAAATATGACATTATAAATTCATACAGAGATTTAATTTTACAATAAATATTGGTTTATCGCATTAAAAATTACTTGGTTCGAAAATGATTTTATTATGATTTAATATTCGTTAAAAATACGTGAATTATCCATTAATATTGGATTTAACGTTATGTATGTATCGTTATTTTATTAATTTATATTATTAAAACATATAATACCTGTACATGATTGCGAAAATGAACAAGAAGCTTCCCCCCGCTATTTCTAAATCGAATAAAAAGGAGCTATTAGAACGAAAGTCATACCAATTTACTCTAATCTTAAAAGTTTGCCATAAAGAAAGTGAACTCTATAACTTTACGTTGTAATGCAAGCGCGACTGGTGTTCACGTTTAATCAAATTGTAATCAGCTTTGGCTCTTAGATTTTGAGGTTGTCTAATGTATGCAGTATGATAAACCTGTACATGTAAATACGGTGAACGAGTCTGTATCGACGACGCAACTTCTATTAAGTAATATCTTAACAATACTAATAAAAATGCTTGATATCACAAACATGTAATATTGGGAAGAAGAACGTTAATAGAGAAAATTGTAATGGATGAGGCCAAAACTATTGCAAAATCCGCAAGGATATATGCTTGGCCGAGTTTTTATTCATTGTACGTAAATGTGTTAATAACTTTCAATGTCTTTTAACGCACTAATCTCTTTAATAAAGGTATCAGTAATTGCAAAATTTCGCAAGGATCTGTACTTGGCCCAATTATCGTTTCGTTGTACATTATCGTGTTAATAAGTTACATGTCTAAGTATTAGTACCTTTAACGATGATCTAATCAGTTTTAATTAGATTAAAAACAGTATGTACAACTAAATTTAATGCTCTAAATGTGCATGATTGACCGCATGGCAGTGTCTATTCCTCCTGAACGTTTGTAATAACACAAAGAAGGTTTAGCGCCATATTCCCCAAAAAGAAACAATTATGCAGCTACGGACACGTGTTTTGGAGTTATTGCCCCTCAAGCGTAGCGTACTAAAAAATTGGATCTAGATGGGATAGATCAGGAACAAGAACTAAAATAAGGCTGGAAAGTACAGTACACAGTACTCAATTAGTTCTTCATTTCCCATGTAATTTAGGGCTGATAGAAGTCAAAAATAGCTCTATGTTACTCTCATTTCTGGAATAAATATATAGTGCATAATTGTTTCTTTTTGGGGAATATGGCACTAAACCTTCTTTGTTTTATTTTGAACCCCAATAAATCTATCTTGTTTGTAATAACATTCGATGGAAAGTCGAATTAGTTTCTCTTAAATCTTCCACGTTGTTAGGCCTATCTTACTCTTTAAATTATTCCACAAGAAATATAAGTGGGATTAAATATGGCGACCTTGTAACTCTACAGGGCCTCCTCACCTACCAACCCATTTATTGGATAAGTTATTCCAGTATTAGTGAACGTTGAAGTCCAGTGAGGAGAAGCATCATCAAGCTGATACAAAACATTGTTATGAGGTATATCTGCAGAATGATTAAAAAACTTGATTCAAATTATTTTAAAATTTTTCTCATGTAATCATTTTTACATGCTTCTACGTAAAAAAATATGCTCTATCAAATGAGTCAAATGACGCAACTAAAACCATAGATTTCATTAAAATAAACATCGGTGACAAAAAATATGGTCAAGCTTTTTTTGAAAAATTTCTTGTAAGAATTTTATCATTTTATAGGTATGTCATTTTAGGAAATATTGTAATTATTTCTCAAGAGCATAAGAATGGGATCTTGAATCCGTATTTTGTCTTTTTTCTTTGTAAATTTTTATTGCATAAAAATTTTACAAATATAATGTCCACTTTTAATATTACATGCTCATATTTTGACAAAATAATGAAAATGCCTTAAAGGAATAGTAAAAATGATTTACTATATTTTTTGGACAATTCTTTGGTAAAATTAAAAATATGTTTTTAAATTAATGAAACAAAATGAATAAATAACATTTAAATCTAAAACACTTGTTCAACAAAACAAGCAGATATATGGGCAGAGAAAGAGACAGACATTATACAAAGGTGTACGACACATGTGTTATGCACCAGTATTCTCTACGCTGGAGGTAAAGCGACTAGAAGACCTGTCAAAGCCGAATAAGGGAAGGCAGAAGGTTCAAAGGTCAGGTAGCAGTCACAGCGGCGGCATTTGCAGGTGGCTTTTCCCACAGTCATTCCACCAGTGCTTTCCTCATTAAACATTATGAGTAGTTTGTTAATCCCTCATATGTGCAAGTTAAACCTCAGTTAGGTTGAAGTTGAGGCCCTTGTCAACAGTTTCATTTCCAAGGCAGTTGCTTCACCCCAATATTACCTGAAACAAAATAAAAAAATGTGATTTATACAGTTATTCCTTATGGAGAAGCATTTCAGTGTTATGATTACAAATTTGATAGTAAAATAAATGTTAGTAGACTACTTCTGTTATATTTAATAATACATAATAAATAACAAATGATAGATTGATAGATATTTAGTACTAGTGACAAAAACATACATTGATAGTACACGTCAGGTTTCTAGGTTAAAACTTATTATTTAAATATATCTTTGTAGTCAAAGAAATATTAAAATCAAGTAAAATTTAAAAAGTTTAAAAACAATTTTTTTTTTAAATAATGTAGAAATGTAGAACATAGAAAAATATACCTACAAAGTTAAGCTAAAAATGCCTGCCAATACCTCACTAATACTGTATGGTTCAGTTGACAATAAATTGGTTTTTATGATAGTCTTAAATTTACCAATTGACTTTATTTCCTTGATTTGCCTTGGCAAGAGATTAAAAAGATGCAGACAATTATAACAGCGACTTTTTTCTGAAAGAGTAGTTTTATGAAGTGGGTAACTTTGTTCCTAATACCAAAAATATGGTTCTTTATGAAGTTTTCAAACAGATCTTTGTTCTTATACACAAAACAGAGACATTCACATATATATATATATATATATATATATATATATATATATATATATATATATATATATATATATATATATATATATATATATATATATATATATATATATATAAAACATGTTAGAGTAAGAATATTCAGGTTATTAAAAGAGCCTCTACAGGTGTCGCTTATTCTTAAGTTTGTCATTGTTCTAATGGCTCGTTTTTGCGCGATGAGAATGTCATTACTGTAACTTCAATTCCCCCAAAACAAAATTCCATATGACATCAACGCATAAAAGTTTCCATAATAGGCAGTTTTTAGAGTGTTTAGATTTGTTACATTTTTGAGTTCTTTTAGGGAATAGCATTTTTTATAGAGTTTAGAAGTCAATTGCTCAATGTGATCTTTCCAACTTAGATGTTCATCTATTATTATACCTAGAAATTTTGTTGAATTGGAAAGTGAGATATTAGCATTATTTAAGGTTATCTGGATTGGATAGTAGTTTTCATTTCTGGAATGTCTAAACAGTACACAGTTTGTTTTGTTTGCATTTAATATCAGTCAGTGAATTTTCAAAAAACCAGTTGGACATGTCTGAAATTATTGACATACTGTTTTGTTCTAATACATTATAGCTACTAAAATTTTTGTATCATCGGCATAAGTGGTTATTCTTATATCGCTGTTGCTGAGAATAAGGAGTAAATCATTTACATATAGCATAACTAATACAGGTCCAAGTATACTTCCCTGTGGAACCTCTATTGTTGTTTCTCTGAGCTCTGACAGATATTCCATTCCATTATCGCGAATACACACTCGCTGAGATCTATTAGATAGGCACGATTGAAACCAATTGTATGCTATTCCACGAATGTCGATTTTTTCTAACTTGTTTAAAAGAGTCTGGTGATTCACACAGTCAAAAGCTTTTGACAGGTCTAGAAATATTCCTAAGGCCAGCTTATCATTATCCAGAAATTGCAGAATTTGTTCATTAAAACTGTATATTGCTGTTGTTGTTGACTTATTCTTTTGAAAACCATGTTGATTAATTGATAAAATTTGGTAAGTTTCTAAAAATGCGGTTAGTCTGTAGGACATGAGAATTTCCAATAATTTTGAAAAACAATTGGTCTATGATTTTCAATAAGAAGATGGTCCCCCTTTTTATACATATGAATAACAATTGCTAATTTCATTCTTTTGGGGAAATACCATGCAAAAGGGATTCATTAAAAATATGAGATATCGGTTCAACTATGTGTTGGTTTACTGATTTTATTAATATGTTACTATTATTATCATATCCAGAGGAACTCTTATTTTTTTATTTTTATTTATAATATCTAGAACATCACTCACTGTAACATCAGTGATGTAGATTGTATTAGGGTTTTCTCTAATATGAATCAGATTTGAATTTGTTAGAATAGAACTCGCTAAGTCTTGGTACGGTTCAACTATGTATTGGTTTACTGATTTTATTAATATGTTACTATTATTATCATATCCAGAGGAACTCTTATTTTTTAATTTTTTTTTATAATATCTAGAACATCACTCACTGTGACATCAGTGATGTAGATTGTATTAGGGTTTTCTCTAATATGATTCAGATTTGAATTTGTTGGACTAGAACTCGCTAAGTTTTGGTACAGTAAAATTCATTAAAAAGTTTACTTGTTTCTTGAACAGAATTTATAATTTCAAAGTTAGACTTTATACCCTTCAATATATAATGTTTGTCACAGTTTTTTAATGCAGATAACTATAATTTTATGCCTAAATTGAAGTATATTTTAGCAAATATATGTACTTGCACTTTAATTTATTAATAAAACTGAGGGGTTTGATGTTAGCAATTTTGTTGTATCAAAACTACACAATAATTCTGAGAATTACACATTATTTATGGCAGGTTATTTACGACAGTAATAGCACCACCAATACACACAGTCACACATCTGACACACAGTCACACATCACAATGAGAGTTGCCATTTAAAAAAAAAAAATAAGTTTCAAGAAACCGACACCTCACTTGTTATTTCTGTGAACATATTGTGAAGTAAAATAATACATTGCCGTTAGAGAATATTTGTGTTTTTACATATTTCATAAAATAAATTTAGGCAAAATACAAATTATTTGGTAAGATTTTTATACGGCCTCTTATTATTTACGAAAGTCCGTTAAAGTGCCAAAGTGTTAAACATTGTAGCCATGACGAGGGCTTAGTTCAATAAACCGAAACGTTGGCTAATTAGCGTTTTATATAAAGTTTAATTTTTGTTCTGTATCGACGATTCTTCTTCAGTTAATATCTGATAAGATACGCAGTTAATATCTGATAAGATACAAATTCTGATTTTATGATAGTAATGACATCACGATCGCCATAAAAAACATATATTTACAAACATTAATTACGAAAATAAAACATCTAAAATGCTTATTATTATTATTATTTATTACTAAACAAATAAATCTTTGTTTGTACATTAACCCTTGCTAGTATTTATTTTATTTATTTACAAAATTCCTTCAAAATGAAGCGAAATTAAAATCGATATTAATGCTTCATATACTGCAAGGTGAAAACATGATTGACTTTTCCTGTTCGTGTTAGTCTGGACACATACATGAATCTACAGTACGTGTAACAAGTTTTAACATTCTTTGGAGTGTTAGGAGTCAAATTTAATAAGCCGTTCAAAACTAGTCAGATATTTATATTACACATACGATGGTTCAGGATTGAATTTAGAAGAAATTAGTACTAAAAAAGAAATACAATACTATTATCAATAATTATCACATTTTAGTTCTACTTCCATACATACCAAAAAAAAAATCAAGAATTAATTGGTCTCTTCGAATGTAATCAAATAACCAACAAAATATATTTTAAATATGTATACAAAAACTGACATCTGGTCTATCTGTTCATATGTCACTAATCTGTACTAGTGCAGTTTTTTCTTACTTCACCATTCCTTATTTGCATCAACGGCATCTGTATGTACACTGAACTGCAATATTTGATTCAAACGAACAGATCTAAATTTATAGCGATAATGGTCTGGCGAATTGATGAATATGAATACACGTGCAGCGCCAGATTGAACAGTTGAATCGAAGATTAATTTTTAGAAAAGCTCTTTCTGTTTTCCCTACGAAGATTTTAAATAATTTTTTTTCTTTAGTATAATGAAGATATGTAAAAAACATTTAGAAAAGTTGACAGAAAAGAGAGAAGCAAAATTTTGAGCTGAAATTTAGGACCAGCTTGATTTTGGCTCAGCTCCATAAATTTGGGGCACAGTGTTCAGTATTCCATTTTTTAAAGTATGAGATTTTAGTTGTCCACAAGATTGCCTTTGTTTTTTATAATGAAAATTACAAGATAATTTAATAAAACATTCTAAAAAAAACGTCATTTTCACGTTAGATTTAAGTGGCCTACACACACTGAACTTGTTGCGATGCATCGACTTCTAGGTTTCATGGAACTTGCATCAGTTTCAGTTGGCACCCACATTACTTATTCTTGATAGCTTATGAACTGATGTGATGCTTGAAACACATTGGACTATTTACCAATAGCAGTGTTATTATCAATAATGGAGATATATTAATTAAAATTGGCCGCTGGAAATTATTCCTTACGTTTTTCGATAAAATTTTTATATGCTTGGTTACTAAATTCTTGTCTGAATATACCGTATGAAAGTTAATTGTGCGCCCCGGCCTGAGTAATGGGCGGAATAATAAGTTAAATACGACGCAACTTATTGGCTGTGCTAATAAAATTTAGTCTACACTCATCCTCTCTTCAAGACTTACTGACGAAATCAGAATCAGTCCATGTTCACCAACCAGGACGGTATACTGATTCCTTCATAGATGCAAGCAGCTTTCGACTACGAAACGCCGATGCTAGTTTACATACAATGCAACTCGCATCTAGGAACCTAGGAGTATATGTATGTGTGTATTGCAACATGTTTCAGTGTGTATATGCCGCCTTACAATTAAAGGAAACTGCTTCCTATGTAGGTCCAGGAGGTGAAGTAGATTTGGCTTCTATCTTTCATCCTTGGTGATGCTGGAGTTAAATTTTGAATTAGGACTACGCCCTTCTCTACACAATCGCTTATAACTCTCATTTGGCAAAACCTTCTACAGCATTTCAATTTAGCTCTATTGTCCACTCTGTGGGGGACTATATTAAAAATGATGCTACATTTTCCTATTCATTCTTAACTAACGAATGAACTAGTTCAACATTGAGCTGTATGACAAAAGATTCAAGAGGACTCTTGACGAAGAACATTTCATCATCCAATATCTTCATGGCCATTCCTTAAACCATATTTTCAACAAAATTAAACATTTAGCTATCTCTGTTCAGCTCATACTAATGCCTTATTGGACTTTAATGGACCTAACAAGTGACATTAAATCAATAATCTCATTTTGTGACATTTAGACAACCCATTATGGCTCTCAGGTACAGATGTATGGGACTTACAAACAGACTTCAGGTTTCGGCTGAAAGTAGAAGCAAAAGGGATCTAGAATTCAACATTAGATGTTGAAGAGTTGGAGGTGCTGCTATTATTGGAATTCATTACTGCGAAACTAGATGGTATAATGCTTTGATTTTCTGTTCAACGACGAGACTACATTCTTTGGAAAAACAGTAGACATTTCTAGTGTTTTTTCCTGCCTTAGCTTTCTTTGTCTTTCGAGATCCTTTCACTTTAAGCTGAGTATATCTTCTCGCTGCATTAAGACGAATAATTTATCCTTTTCATTGTTCAACATTTTCGCTTGCTTTGCTTGAAATGCCAAAAAGCTTTACAAGACCTCCTTTAAGTAGTTCTTCTTGCATACAACAGCTACCAAGATTTGTCTTCTTGATATTCAAAATAAAGTATTGTTTACAAGCATAATGAAATCAGATTTTCAAATTTATTGAAATCATTTAACTAAAAAACCATGGCGACCCCTTAACATGTTTTAAAGTGGCTAATTTTTGGTACTCATCTTAGAAAATGAAACAAAGTCAAAATTGTGGAGAGGGAATTTCGAAAAAAAAAGTTTCTTAAGAATAGGTCCCACCACTGTTATACCGATATATCTTGTCAACAATATCCCATCATATGAATACATATACAGCATATATATGATTAAATTTTTTTTGGTGCCTCTCTCTCATCTCGCAGCAAGTGAAAGGAGTGGTAGGAATAGTTGTAGTAGGTGCAGGGTTATTTTAATTTCTGTTGAGTTTTGCGTATGTGGGTATTGTCTTGTTGGTTTGTTACCCAGCTCTCTGTTTCCGTTATATTGTGTATTATTTATTTAAAAAAATAATTCTATCTGTGGTTTGCGTCCGAAGTCTCATACCTAAACACTATTGAGTCCATACCGATATCCGCATATGACTGGGTCTTACGATTTTGAGGCGTTAGGACATGTTTCCACGCCTTAATTAGTAAGGAGTTTTTTTAGATATGATCCCAACACCTCACATTCGGACAAACGATTCCATTCGTGATAAATTTCCTTTTCTCAACTGCTTTCTTTTTATTCTGTCATTAATATAAGTGATAGAGTAAGTAAAATTCCCCAATATACAGGGTGTCCGGGAATATCGTTGCTATATTTCAGGGGGCGATTGTACCTGCGAAAATATGAAGAAACCTTCCTATAAATATGTGTCCAAAAATAATTCAACGTGAGCTAGATCTCTTTAAAGAAGGTATCCAAGAACTGGTTTTTATTTAATATCTCCCTTAAGCTGCAGAGACGTGCTTTAGCATACATCCCATTATTAATAAGGGTCACCATTCAATGGTGTTAACTAAGATGAACTTCAAAAGTGGCGAAGGGAATAGGGTTATAAAGAAGGCGGCCTTTCTTTATACCCCTATTTCTTTTGCCTTTATTTATTTTTTTGACTTGTTATCATCGAAATCTGATTTCCCACTCATTTTAACACAAAAAATTATCTGCTTCTAAGATCGTAGGACGAATCGTTTTCAAGAAAAACCGCAAACTTCGCTATTTTGTTCAAAACCCATTTACTTACTTTCTTAAAGCGGTTTTTCTTGAAGACTATTGGTCCTACGACCGTGGGAGAAGAGTTTGTGTAAATATGAGTGGGAAATCATATTTCGATGAAAAGTAAAAAAGACAAAAAAAATAGGATTGTAAAGTATGCTAGCTCTCGTAGGAAGAATTTTCCAACACATGTTTATATGAAGTTTTCTTAATATTTTCCCATGTACAATAACCCCCTGAAATATGGCAACGGAATTTTTGTACATCCTATAGATTTGCTGATGAGATGCTCAAGTGGACATAAATTGCGAAAAAAAGACTAGAACACAATTTTTAATAAGCCTGTAGGTAATTTGCATAGTTGCTGCTTGCAGGTAACAACTTTGTTTTCCTCTAGTTGGAACAGTTCACGGTGAACATACGTACACCTGTTGGAAATTTAGAGCTCTAGATTTAAAAATAAACAAAAGCAGAGGTTTATTTTCCAAGAGTAAACAAGAAGATCCGCCGTCGCTATTTAAAATACCAACCCCAGAGACAGCCGGCCTGTGTCCTTTCTAGATTTACCCAACTTCGGCGTATTTATTTTTTAACCAAAACAAAATCCTACTTTTAGCCAAGAACAAATGCTGCTGGAAGGTATATACCAAGTTATTCTTGTAAAACGTGAGCCTATTTAAATAAACATTCCTTCCTGTCCTCTACCTAATATAAGTGTTTGGAAGCATTCATTATTATTTGAGGATTGGATATTTAACATCAAAACAAACAAGTCATAAATTAAACAGTTTGCAAATACACCCCTTGCACTACAGAATATAATCGTGAGAGTGTATTATTCAAAATTATTTGAAATAAGAATTTGATACGTTACCATCGTGCAATTTAGGAATAAATATAAATCTCAGAAATGGATAATACGAACAACCACTAACATGTAAAAATGGCTCCATGCCATCTCTACCCAAGGTACAAAGTTGGTAAAAATTACTAAAGGCTTGTTAAGAAGTTGGGCGAATGCGCCGGTGAACCCAAAATTTGAAAATAAGTTTTCGTGCCAAACAATTCCACAAAAAAACTGTTTTTACCTTAATTCCACAGACGATCGTCTTCATTGTTTGAAAATTAGATGTAGGTATGCAATACAGTTTATGTTACATAAACAAAACTTTAAGAGCCTACAAACCAATATCTCAGTTGCGTTAAACATGTAAAAAAAATTTTTAAAACAAATACCTAATATTTAATAGTGTAAGTAAATTTAATGTAAAATAACCATAACTATGTTTTTAAAATATTGTATTAATTGTATTTCCCTAATGATGGTGTAATAAACCGAAACGTTAGAAAAAAATAATAAAATTAGTTATATCTGACCGAAATCCCCACAAAAAAAAAATATAAATCACACTTCTACACATTAACTCTTCAGTGAGCAGTTGCAACAAAGGTTTTTTACTCGCATTCGATTCAGCTGACATGCCTCTAACTACCGCATAATAGTCGCAATTCGAGTAAAAAAACCTGCTCACTAAAGCTCAAAGTGTAAAAGTGTGACTCATTTTTAGATAAAAAATTGTATCTAGAAATTTCAGAGATAAAAAAAATACCCAAAACGGTTTCTCTCAATTGGACCATAGATTATCCTTATCTGACAGATAATAACTTACAACTGTCTTTTTTATGTTTTCGCATCCAATGAAAAAATTGCAAGGGTTTCATTGTGCTCCTGTATACGACGTCTTCTATCGTAGTTTGATGTCATGGTTAATCCAGTTTATTCCTGATAAAATTTGCAAGAAAATTTTTAAGACCGCATCTTGATATCTCTTACCATTTTGAAGATATTTCTCTTGTACAAGAAAATTACATTATTAGCTTCATTTGGCAAGCAGTTTATTAGATATTTATTGCGTTCACTTATAGAAAAATACAGGGTGTCTGTTGTAAGCAAGTGGTGCATTAGAAACCAGTCTGTTCGTACTAGTGCTCGAAAGTATTGGAGCATGGGACCCATGCGATACTATAAGGTGTAATTATCAAGATTAAATGAAGAAGTTTTGCATAAAAAAATGCGATTGTAATTTGCGAAAAAAAGTTGGATAAATTGTGAGCCTCCAACGTTATTTTTTAAATGATTTGTAAAACATTTGCGAAACATTTTTTTCCAGAATCAGGTGGAAAATATAACGACAGATTTCAAATTTCATAAGAAAATATTGGTTTTCTATAAAGTTACATCGTTTTGCAATTTTATTTTTACTCTGTAAAAAATCAATTTATGAAATTTAAAATCTGTTGTTATATTTTCCATCTGATTCTGAAGAAAAATGTCTCGCAAATATTTTACAAAACGTTTAAAAAAATAACCTTGGAGGCTCACAATTTTTCCAACTTTTTTTCGCAAATTTCAATCGCAATTTTTTTCTGCAAAACTTCTTACGCATTAAAGTATCGCTTGGGTCCCATGCTTCAATACTTCGATATAACATAGCCCAAATTTCATCAGCCGTCACTGAATTTTTAACACAAGACATATATCTACAAAAAAAATTAAGAAATAACATACTTTTTAATTTCCTATAATTCTATAATAGATTGGAGAAATAAGTTTAGCACAAAAGTTAATTGCAATGTCTCGATGAACAGAGCTGCGTTGTTTAATCGTTTTTAAATGTTATTGTTTTTTGGTTAGTTATCCTTCGCTTTACAAAAAATGTAGATGTAAGCTGGCTATGACAGCATTTGATAGTAATTTCTCCTGTTTATTCTGATATTTCATAAAACACAACTTTAATCACGTCATTATTTTGAGTATCTGCTAGCCGAACTTTTGGAACGTAGCCTGCAGTTTTCTCCTTTTCAATTTAGGAAATTGTAATTTAGAATATTTTCAGTGAAAATACTCAAACACTTGGTTGTTTTTTATTGATGGTGTCAAATTACAGGTTATTTTGATGTTGAATCTGCAACTAAACTAATTCTGCATGAATGATATTAGTTAAAACACTACAATATTAGTTAACTTTTTTATTAATAATACATGTTTTTTAGATTATTTTTTTCAGTGCTGTACTACATATTTAATTTGTCAGTTTTTTTCTTAGTTGACCTAAATAAACATTAAAATTACGTTAGAAATTCTGACACATTTATGCAACTTCCAATGTTATAACAACGGGTTCCTGAGCTGTCACTTTTATTTTCGAATTCATTTACCTTAACCGCAAAAATATTGAGGTATAAAATTTAAAAAGACAGGAAACTATTATTGCAGATGAATATTAATAGAGCATCTAATAGAAACATTATAGACCAGCTTAGCGTAACATAATATTGCAAAGGATCCTAACGACATGTCTGATTGATGAGTTTTCGAAATATTTATACACGTTTTATGTATTAAGTTTGCCAAACATTTGTAGTTGGCTATTAGTTGTAAAATCACTCACAGCTGTTTTCGTTTAAGTATAACATTAGATATAAGGTATCTCAAAAGATTAGAGGTAAATTTTATGGAGTTGTTTGAACGTGCGTTTGTACCATGCCTTGCTTGATGTTTCTTACACTAATAGATCTATTTTCGAATAGATTTCATTACTAATAGTAGTACTCGAAATTATTGCTCTCACTTTATTGCCCTGTTCAACCGCGTTCAAAGAGAACACCACTATACATACAATACAACCAAGATTCCCGCTTCTTTTGCTAAGATGTGCAGGGCTGGCTTTCAAAGTCTGACTATATAGGGATAGAATTAAATCTAAGGCTGGAAACACAGTAAACGAGAGCCAAGTCCACGTACGATGCGAAGCAATAAATCAAAGTTCTACTTGAAAAGCGAACAATAAACGAAGTAAAAACTGAAAAATAGTATTAATAATATTATGATAAGTACATGTAACAACAGTAAAATGATGCGTCAGCAGAGTTCTCCCACATTTTAATGACATTTTATTACCGCAATTCTTAATATAGCTCTTAGACTTTGGAGTTTAATGTTTTTATCCCTTTTTACAAGAAACATTTAACTTTCAAATAATAATAATAATAAGTAATATTTACTTGTAACTCCCATTTCCTCTACGATTGATTCCCATACTTTGTTAGTATACACAACCCATAAGAATTATCGCAACACAATAAGTTGACATTAAGTTTGATGTTAATTTTTTTCTAAATCGAGTAGTGGTGAGAGGTATGTGAAACTTCTCATATGGTCCAAATGCTACTTACTATCCGACCGACATCATAGATGTCTCTGTGGCGGATAGCGACTTACGAAGCAAGTACCGAGAGCGGCGACCTCTAGCCCAGGTGGACTAAACTACTATTATTAAATATGATTTGAACGAAACAACTACTCAGCGGGCAAATACCCCGACCTGCATTGGATTATACCTTCAAATCATGATAGATCGGTAGCCAATATCATTTGTCAATTCCTAACCAGACATAGACCGGTTTCGAACTTATTAGTTCTCCTCAGTATGCCATAGGTCATGGAACAGACAAATGATAGAGGCCAACTTGCTAGTCATATACTGGCTAAGGTAAATTGAGTAGTGGTGAGAGGTATGTGAAATTTCTCATATGGTCCAAATTCAACTATCCGACCGACATCATAGATATGATTTTAACGAAACAACTACTCAACGGGTAAATACCCCAACCTGCATTGGATTAAACCTTCAAATCATGATAGATCGATAGCCAGGATATTTGCCCGCTGAGTAGTTGTTTCGTTCAAATCATATTTAATAACAGTAGTTTAGTCCACCTGGGCTAGAGGTCGCCGCTCTCGGTACTTGCTTCGCAAGTCGCTATCCACCACAAAGATGATACACAAGATCAACAAAAAAGCAACAATATAAACAGTTTTTATTAATTTTTTTTCAAAAACAAAGCAAATTTAGGGTGCTATAATTTTTAATAACATGTATTTCCCCCCTCGCTCTAATTACAGCTTGTATTCACCTTGGTAGCCCTTCAATGATATTGGGTATATATTCCTCATCCATATTGTTCCAAATCACATTTATTTTGGAGTTCATTCAATGTTCTACGTAGAATGTGATCTTGCTAAATTACCCATACTAAATGAGCCCATACGTACTCACTCTATCGGATTAGTATTTGGCTGCGAGCTGGCCAATTCATTATACTGACATTAACTTCATCTAGATACTCGGTCATTATACGGCCGCGTGTGGCCGTGCATTATCGTGCATTAGTACAAAAGGATCATATGGGATCACATGAGGTTCTAGAATATCCCTTATTTATTGATCGGCCGTCATCTTTCCATCGTTGACTGCCACTAACTCCGTGCATCCATGAAACAAAATCCCTCCTCATACCATGGTTGACCTACCTCAAAAAATTTCTGTTTCACAAAAGTTGAATTGGAAATGACGTTCACCTGGCCTTCTGTATGCTAGCATACGTCCACCGAAGGAGTGTAGGCAAAATCTCGAATCATCCGTAAACAGTACATTGGACCATTCTTCAAGGCCCCAGTCTACGTGCTTCCTGGCAAATTGTAACCGGGCAACCCGGTGTGCCCTAATAAGCGATGGGTCTGTTGCTGAAACCATTGGTCGTATATTCTGTTCACGAAGACGATTTCTTATAGTTTGTAAAGAAATGCTTAAATTTCCAGCTGCAAAGCGTTCAGTTTGAAGCATTCGGGCAGTGCAATGTCGAGTCCTTAAGGCATTTACAGCTTTAGTAACTCTACTACGTCCTTGCCTCTCCCTCATAGAATATTGTCCTCTCCCTATATCGCTTTATAACTCTTCAAATGGTACTCTGTTGGACACCAATTACATTAGCCACGTACCTTTGACTTCGCCCATCTTCAATCAGAGCAATTGCTCTTATGGCCTCTTTATCAGTTAAATTACGTGTTAAATGATATTGAGCATTCATTATACTATAATTTAGCACACAATTAAAATTTACGAAAAAACCACTGTAGAAAGTATAGAAATCTATTGCAATAATTGATACCACACAAACTGATACTTTGGAAATTGATTTTGTTACTTTTAGTTTTTACTTCCTCACCCCTCAAAGTGAGGAAGTTATGTATTCGAAAGGTGACTTTGTTGAAACGTCAAAAAATGTGACTTTTTTTGAAACGACAAAAATTACTTTTATTATAAACTCCACCACACGTCGAGTTTTACGACGGTGAGGAAGTTCTGATCCCCAAGTAATTGGCAGCGGTTTTTATTTTCCATGCCATTGCCTTCTACTTATTTCAGTTTTTCAATGTATGCATAAAAACATGCATAAAAGTCAATAAAAACATGTATTAAAAACTGTGTATCTCCTCTAATAACAGAGATAAAAAAATGAATCAAAAAAGGGATTGCTACGAAAAGATGAGAAAACAAGCTGCTGTTAGCTGTTAACTGTAACTTGCTACTGTTGCTGATGCACACCACAGGGTTTTACGAGTTGTTGAACTAAAACACTAAAACCCAACATCATCGTAACACCTGGATTTGTTCAATTATGAATTTCTATTTATAAAATCAGTAGACAGTAACATTTGCGAAGAGTCATCCTATCTTCCAAAAAAAGAAGGTCATCCAAATCGAACAAACGATTCAGAAGAAAATTAAATTAAACTTAATGTCAATTTATGGTAATGCGATAAATCTTGTGGGGTGTGTATTTCAAAATAAAATATCATATTGGATTTAATCATACTTGAAACTTAACTACGTTTCTAGGGTGGTTTCTTGTAAGTCTTGCCAAGCGATATTCTAAAGATGATGTCGATTTTGACATAGTGCAGCAAGGTGTCTTATCTTCGAGAAAAATTGATACAGTAGT
Organism: Rhamnusium bicolor; assembly: GCA_029963845.1. Lineage (NCBI taxonomy): Eukaryota > Metazoa > Arthropoda > Insecta > Coleoptera > Cerambycidae > Rhamnusium > Rhamnusium bicolor. The sequence goes on along the minus strand of JANEYF010003508.1, from coordinate 21,902 downwards.
TTTGGTAGAAAACACAGACTTGCTCGTATTTCTGTTCAACTACGTTTCGACACAGTGATTTCTTGTATATCTTCCAAAACAACATTCTACAAGTCACCTTCTTTAGTCTAGTCTATGACGTACGAAACATTTTGGCTCGTCAAATGCTCTGTACAAGCATTTGATTTTCCTATATGTTTACACAGGGTGCGACAGAAGTGGCAAGATTATATTTAAAAAACTCCTGTACTTTAACGACCTACTATTACTAGATGTTCCAATGGGAAGATAGTCATCAGCCAGAAGATGCTGGGAATGGTCGATGAGAAAGTAATTTCCCAAATGATTTGCTTCCAGCTTCAAGATGTCTGCTATTGGTTATCTCCTTTAGTTGTACAAAGAGATGAGAATGACAGTCCCTATTCTAAATAGCCCTGGCTCTTTGCGTATCTTTATCTCACTGCCACTGTTCAAGTAGTAGATATACTAACTGTAAAGGTATTGCTTTTCTTGCAACTTTTTTAAGGCTACTCCATTATATTGATATGACTAAATACAATTTAAAATAAATATAGTTTAAAAAAACTAAAAAACACGCTTTTAAAGCACATCAAACTAAAAAGTGAAAAATAATTATTAATATAAACTGAAAACAATAATGAACGAAAAATATTAGTATTATTGTGAAAAAAGCGTGGGTTGCTCGATATACGAAAAATATGGCACAAAGCGCCCCACGCTTTTTTCACAATAATACTAGTATTTTTCGTTCATTATTGTTTTCAGTTTATATTAATAATTATTTTTCACTTTTTTAGTTTGATGTGCTTTAAAAGCGTGTTTTTTAGTTTTTTTAAACTATATTTATTTTTCATTTTTTAGTTTGATGTGCTATGAAAGCGTGTTTTGTAGTTTTTTTAAACTATATTTATATTGCTTATTGATGCTGATATTATAACATATTACGATCCAACAGATATTTCTGAAAAAAAAAATATTTTTTTATTTCAGCCATGGGATTTGAACTCACGCCCGAGGAGTCCGTCGTTTCGCGTCGACTAAGACTTGCCCGCTCGACCAACGACCGAACTGACAATCAGGGAATATACTTACAATATTAAGCCTCTTGCTCTCACGCAGAGGATACGTGAGGAAAGGACTGGCGATCCTGATCAGGATAATGATATAAACTTATCAAATTATTGTATTGTTACCGGTTCTTCGTAAGTGGACAAAGTTTCAATTAAATCTGTCCGTTTAAAGTGGGTCAAAATTGAGTCCAAAGAGTCGGTTACAAACAAACAAACAAACATACAGGTGAAGCTAATAAAAGCGTGTTAAAAATAAAGCACTAAACAATTCTAAAAAGCAATGTATTATTTAATTTAAGATGATTTAAAATTTAGAAGGAATGAAATCGTTCCAGATCAACAAACTTTTTTTTATTAACACATTTTGATATCTTTAGTGTTTGGGTAAATGTTTTAATTAAAACTCTAGTCCATCATATTATAATAATATGTAAAATATAAATATCATATGTACGATTTAAAATACTTTTACATTTTCTAGTAGTGCTGGCTGGTTGTTCAATAAGGGCATTCCGGTGCTGTCCTGTTTAAGCATTGGCAACATGTAAACATGTGTTCCTTCGATCATACCGTTCCCGACCACGAAAAGAATATTATTTATTCCAGGCATTTCTCATTTCTCGTACTTTGTATCGAGTGGTCGCGAGAAACTTATAAACATACTTAAATACGTATAATTTATACATTTTAGTGTTTAAAATATATTTTATCACTGAAATAATATGGTTTTGGTATTTAAATTAAGTTTTATTTTATTAGCGTTTTACCAACTGGAACTTGACTAATATAAAAGTAAACAGAATCATATTTATTTTCATAAATCAGCATATTGTATAGTCCGATCCAAAAAAAGATAAACGGTCTAAGAGTGTTTTTATAAGGCATGTCTGCGAAAACGAAATTAGTATAAACGTTAATTGTCCCTTCTATCATTAAGCATACAATAATAAACTTATATGATTTGCAAACATTGTTAAAATTGCAGAAAACATTATTGCAGCTACATGAACAGCTCTCTTTAGTGTATGTACTGCGAAAGGAATATTTAGACCAATCAAATTAAGCAAAAATAAGGCCCATTTTCACGATAATTTCCAACCATTCCCGACCAATACCATTCGATTCAGTTTTTTTTAATTCTCATGGTCAATTTTGCCGTAAGTTATATGAGCAAGAATTTAATTTATAAACAATTAAAGTTGTGAAAATGATAAAAATCGATGTTTCTAAATATTCAACTTCAAACGCTGCGAAAACGGTAACAGATAGAGAAAAATTGCTCAGAACATTTTTTATAGAGCGTTAAGTTCCCTTCGAAAAAGTCCAGGACGGCATATCTCTACGATGAATAGTTAAAGCGTTACAATGAGTGCAATGTTTATTATTTTTCTACTGCGTACTGGTCAGCTGTATACGTTGTAAAAATAAGAAAATTATGAAAGATTTACAGCAAGTCTACTTTAAAATGTTCTGCGCAGGCGGCCATTACGCGGCGTACGAGTCTGTTGATCGCGCATGCGCGTTACTTCTACAGCTGACTGATATACAGCAGAAAAATAATAAATATTTAACTCATTGTAACGCCGTAACTATTTATCGTAGAGATATGCCGTCGCGGACTTTTTTTGAAGGGAATTTAACGCTCTATAAAAAATGTTCTGAGCAATTTTTCTCTATCTGTTGCCGTTTTCGCAGCGTTTGAAGTTGACTATTCAGAAACATCGATTTTCATCATTTTCACAACTTTAATTGTTTATAAATTAAATTCTTGTTCATATAACGTACGGCAAAATTGACCATGAGAATTCAAAAAACATACTGAATCGAATGGTATTGGTCGGGAATGGTTGGAAATTATCGTTTTGATAAACCCTTAATTTGACTGGTCTAATTTCCCGATATAATTATATAAGGAAACGTAAAAATGGACTATTTAAATATCACTCATGGTGTACCTCAAATCTCAGTGTTGTGGCCCCCATTGTTTTTAAACAAGGCGAATAATTTTTCACACTATAAAACCAAATAAATCTATATTGTTTGCAGATGACACCACCACATTATGTTCGAATTGTAATATTATTAACTTTTCAGAATATCCTTAAAGTAATAATAAATCAACCAGGTGAAAACACAAAAATTTGTATTCTCTAAAATATAACTAAGGTAAATGTGAAACTATTAGATATTTAACTGGACGATAACCTTAATTATTCCTTTTGAAGAGGGGAGCCAATTGGTTCTATTTTTTGTTTCTTCGTAGAGAAAAAGATGAATTAATTTATGGAGAGTCTGCCCTATTTTGGTGATGTTTTTCAATACACTTCTTCCTGTTACTATTTTTGAACGTTGGTTTTCTTGAGGTGTTAAAAATTAACTATTCGTGTTCAATGCTTAGTCGAGATATCATTTTATAGATTGTTGCTTTTATTTTAACACTGATTCTCTTGTTTTTATATGTTAAAGCCCGGACGTTTTTCTCCATTGTTCTCTTATTTATAGTACTAGTGTGTAATTAATTTAAACTTCAATTTGTGATCTAAACTCATCCCTAATTGTTTGGCTAAATGTGACGTCACGATGATTGTATTTGGAAGTTTGGTGACGACTCCTTAATTTTGTAGAGGCAATCATAAGGTATCATTTTGATAAATCTTTTATTCAGAATAATCGAAAGTAATTAATAATAATGAAATCAAACAAAATTCTTTTTAACGAACACAATGCACCTCAGTATGTGATAATGTCATTAATAAAAAAAAAAAGTTTACGCAATATATTTAAAGAATTCAAGAAGTTTTTCTTTTTGTAAATCTGCTTGTTAGTTTAGTATCGTCCTCAATTGACCTTTTTAGGGACAGTTAGTTTGTTAGTTGTATTTGTTTCCCTGGAATTAATTCCTTCCTCTCCGGATTCGTTAGAACTCAACTTCTTAGTATTTAAGACGGATTATGAGGGTTCAGCCGTAAAGGGCCTACAAATTTTATATGAGCGAGATCCAGTTCACTTTCTTAAGCACAAAGCCCAGCATAAAGCAAATACCGTCTTTATTGCAATTAATATAGCTTAACATAATTTCTCGACACAGTACACAAGCGGAATAGAGAGATTGGAATTTGTATCTACATTTTTCTTAAACAAACACAAAGATAGCAATTTTATATGCACAGGGTGTTTCAAGCTAATGTGGATTAGGGGATTTTATTCACATATGCATTAGACAGAAATTGAGTTTCTTTCGAGAAACAATGAATAGTCGAAAGTTAATTTGGATAGTTATACACTATTCTTTTACACACTATAACGTAAATCGTCATATTATATTAGCCGAATATATCCGTCAAAGACCGAGTGAATTCGTTAAAACTAATGTTTTTGTTTCTTCAATAAAAAACAGAAAAAACTTTATTTCCTATTTTTATTTTTAGAGGACTTCCAGCCAGGTATATGGACAATTTATCCTACGTTTCGTCCGAGTTTTCGGACTTTTTTAAAGGTTACAAGCTAAAAATAATGGTTTTACATAAGTTTTAAATTAGATTAGTGACAGAATACATATCTAAAAAAGTGTTTTCTTACCTAATATAAATTTTCTATTTTAATTTCATTATATGGGCTGGTTTTATTTTGTTTTTCATCATTTTTTTATTTGGTCCATCAGACCATCAATATAAGTATACTATCAGCTGTTATAATTACCTACTCTTAAAAAGAACACACGACGACGACACCAAATATTGATCATTCTCTGCCTAACTCGTCGAACTACACGTACAACACATACCTACCAAATAAAAAAAATGATGAAAAACAAAATAAAACCTACTCATATAATAAAATTAAAATAGAAAATTTATATTACGTAAGAAAACACTTTTTTAGATATGTATTCTGTCACTAATCTAATTTACGACTTATGTAAAACCATTATTTTTAGCTTGTAACCTTTGAAAAAGTCCGAAAACTCGGACGAAACGTAGGATAAATTGTCCATATACCTGGCTGGAATAAAAATAGGAAATAAAGTTTTTTCTGTTTTTTATTGAAGAAATAATTTCTACTTTAACAGCCAACAACTTGTAAAATATCAACTAATGTTTTTGGATTTTCATTTACAAAGTATGTAAAGATTTGTATTCTTAAATTGAGTTCCCGTTTCTTGTTGGCTTTTGAAGTTGTTATTCAAAAGTGAGTGATTCAATTGTATATGATTATGCGATTTGGAATGAATCCATTTTCATAATACTTATAATCTGAATATATGTCAGTGTTATTAATAAAATAAAAGTTTTTAGTATAAATGCACCTATATGTTGATGGTTACTGTTTCATGGTTACTAACTGGCAATAGCTGCTAAAAATGACAAGATTAAATCTGCTGCTCTTTTACTGTAATACATTACAAAATTGTAACTTTGTAAGACAGAATAACTGAGATTTGTGTTTCATTAATGCAAATGTTATTTATGCAGCCACAAAAATGCTTTTATGCAAATAGCTCGACCAAACTGTTGCAATATTGTATTACATTCCAAGAGGTCAGTAAATTAAAAATCGAACATTACGAATTGCGGATGATTGTGGTTTAAGTTTATAGCGCACGAGATTTCATTATCCAGAAAGTTTGAAACATAAAAGTCGTCCTTGATCAAGCAAATAACATTTAGGAAATTTTGAGGTCCTAATATATGCTGTAAACAAACAAATTTGCAGCATCGTAACTCTCCATCACCTTAACTTTGTAGAACAAAAGCTATAAAAGTAAAAAAGGAGGAACAAATAAATCCCAGTAGTTGAGTATTGTCCGCGCCACACGCCGCTGAATAAACGGACTGAGTACAGAAAAGAAAAAGCCGAGACTCCTTAATTGTATAGAACACGATACTAATTGCCTTACTGCTGTTTTGTGTTGCGTTGTCCAAGTGGAAGAGCATTTTCTACTTTTTATCCCGGTGGGCCGCCGCCGGTATTTATGTCTGCAGTCGGAGAAAGAATAAGAACACACGGGATTAGTTCGCAATTGCTGCAACATTCGAAAAGCTCCTGTCTCCCTAAATGAGACAACTTTTGCTACTTTCCGCCTGACCTCCGACAAATGAAGTTTTTTCCGCTACCATAGCACTCTAAGTCCTACCTATACATCACATCAAGATGTTTTTTGAACTTGTTCTTTGTTTTTATTTTGCTACTATAATATAATTAAAAGAATCCAAGAAATGGAAATAAAGATTTAAAAAACATTAAAAGATAATTTGGCATATCTGACAAAAGTATCTACTGTCTGTGATAAAAACTTAAAAAAAAATCTTCAATTAAATAAAGTGAGATTACGACTTTAGTACTTTGTATTAAGTTATTATTTTGAGTAGTTATTCTATTTGTAAATTAATTGGAATATTTTGGTATTTTAATTTTTATTACACCTTTATTAGTAAAGATCGCTTTTTTTGAGCATTTTTCCAATTTATTACATTGCGATTACACTGGTAGATGGAGTTGCCATTAACTCATTAGTATATATAACATACACGGAAAAAAATATCGTAAATACTAAAATTGTATGGACTTTTACTACAAATTACGATACAAATAGAGACAACAACAAATTATAGTAAATATCAAGAAGAAATTGTAGTAAAATTAAACTACAAATTATTATATGACTTGCAACATAAACTTGCAAAAATCTGCAAAAGAAAGAGTGACTGGCTCAATTTCGATGTTCATATTTTTACTACAAAGTGTGGTTATAGTCATGAAGTATTGTAGAAGATGCTACTAAAATTTGCAATAATATTTACTATTTTACGTTTGGAGCATGTTCAGGTTTTTGTTGACTATTCTACTACAATGTTGCAAGATATATTGTGAATTTTTGTTGCAACATTTCCTACAAAAATCAGTGAAAAATTAAGTTATTGTTATAACCATTATATTACATACATTATTATATTTAATAGTGCTGAGATAATTCGAATGAAAAATAATCGATCATTCGATTATTGAAATATCTCGAGATATTTCGAATACCCTTGTCATGAGAATTCGAATGATTTAGTTCTCGAAGAGTGGTGCCGCTGACTGAATAATCGTCAATCGCTTCAGCAGCTCGTCATTCAAATTTCAAATACGTGATTCAAGCGTGAGATACGATGCGAGTACTAGTGCACTTGACACATGCACAGCCTGTGACACATGTTAAGATTTTAAGTTTAGTTGTTCCCCGTCGGCGTCGGCGGCGTTTTGTCTGTGCTGATCTGCGAAATGTAGATGGGTATTCGCTGATGCCATTCGGAGTTGGATTGTCTTGAGTACAGAATTGGATTGACTTACGTTAAAATTTATAATTTATAATTGAGAATTGTGTAGAAATAATAACCAACCGTCAGCCAAATCGGTTATTTATGATTATGAATAATTATGACTAGAGTTCCCGAATGTTGCCCAGCCAAGCCATCGATGTTGGTTTCCCCACTTCTTCGAGTAATTCGTAGTGATGGGCGATATTTTACTGCCGGTGATTAAATCATCGTGATTAGAAAATCAGCGCCAAAGGGACGAAGGAATCAAAGTCACGGCGATTAGTGATTATAAAAGCGTATGATATATACTCTTCAGATAGAAATGGCTATTACGGATCGAACATAATCGTAACATTTCGTAAATAAGATTATTCACGTTAATTGCAAGCTAGGTATGGGTATACACAAACTAGGTTGGGTCACTTACTAAGACATCACTAGTAGGAAAAGTCCGCAATGCGTATTGATGATTTGAGTAAGAGAGCCAACCTATACTATATATGTTTTTCGTATCCGCGTAAACGTGACCCAGTGAATTCCATACACAGCAGCCTCTAGTGGTTAGTATGGTAAATGGCAAAATCATTATTATGCTATTGAGATACTTTGCAATTTAATATATTAAAAATGTCTGCATTAAAAAAAAAGGAAAGTTATGTCTGGTTAGGAATTGACAAATGATATTGGCTACCGATCTATCATGATTTGAAGGTATAATCCAATGCAAGTCGGGGTATTTGCCCGCTGAGTAGTTGTTTCGTTCAAATCATATTTAATAACCGTAGTTTAGTCCACCTGGACTAGAGGTCGCCGCTCTCGGTACTTGCTTCGCAAGTCGCTATCCGCCACAGAGACATCTATGATATCGGTCGGATAGTAGCATTTGGACCATAAGAGAAGTTTCACATGCCTTTCACCACTACTCAATTTACCTTAGTCAGTATATGACTAGCAGGTTGGCCACTATCATTTGTCTGTTCCATAACCTATAACATACTGAGGAGAACTAATAAGTTCGAAACCGGTCTAGGTCTGGTTAGGAATTGACAAATGATATTGGCTAACGATCTATCATGATTTGAAGGTATAATCCAATGCAGGTCGGGGTATTTGCCCGCTGAGTAGCTGTTTCGGTCAAATCATATTTAATAACAGTAGTTTAGTGATTGAGAAATCACGATATCGCTCATCACTACTATTCGAATGATCATTCGATTATTAAGAGTATTCGAATAGCCGTTATCCAAGCTAGGGGGGTTCTTTGACTACGAGGAAAGTCATCGAACATGTACAATTAAGTAATGCCACCCCAAATATTTGACGAGGAGAATATTGGTATGTCACGTATTGTGCCCATATTTGATCCCCTTTTCGTTTTACTAATACTCGTTGAAGTTCTTGTGGATTAAAACCACAGATGACACAACACGCCATCTCCTGATGGAAAAACTATAGTTCAGAATAAATTGGTTCATATCTCAACGTTGTTATTATTTAACAAAATCAATTCTACATCCACTATAGAACATGAAACGAAAACTTCCTCCTTAATTTTTACTGTTCGAAATGTTATAAATAAAGATTCCTTGTAATGTTGTGCAATATTAAAACTTACCTTGAAATGACTCAATTAGTTTAAGCAACGCCCAATTATTTAAGATTGAGATTACAAAATCGTCCATGGTTAGTTATTTTTATAAACATCGCCACTCACAGCACTCACATTATAAATGTAACATAATCACAAGGTTGGGTGTTTAATGTCAGGTAATATTACATATTATCAGAAAAGCTGGTAGAAATGTGCGGCGGGTCATAGGCGTACGCATCATGATAAGCGTAATAAAAGAAATTAACTAGTAACAAAGGCAATGAATTGTTACAATTTATAACAATGTATGCACAACTTACCCTCTTAACTAGCTTAATGAACTAGCTTGGTTATCACAAACTGGAGAAGATCTGTTGAAACTTTGGAGCATCAGGTATGTTTTTATGGTTGTCTCCGAGAGTGATATTCACTGTGCTGAAAATATGCTTATATTTTGAAACCGACCGTTGGACATCTATTGATGTAATACAGGTATACTTAAAATAGTCATGGAACGCACTTAACAGATCTGGAGATTATTTTGTTCAAATTGCATTACATTGTTTAGTTTATTAATACTACTACCATGAACAATATTATCTATCTGTAATTATCCCATTTTTTGTTATTAATTACCATTTTTTAATATTTCTAATGATTCCGTGAACCTCGAGTGAACTGAGTGTACACTCTTTTACTCCGTTGTGAACCTACCCTCAGCGCGTAGAATATACATTAGTGAACCGACGCCAAGGCTTCGATCGAACGGAAATCAACTGGGAAGTTTGTCACAGTGGGCTTCATTGAAGTAATAAAAAGCAAGTAAAAGCAAAACTGTTATCTTGGTTTTTCTCTGTAATCTTATGATAATTTGTCTATTTTTGATTAGATTTGATCTTTTGTTGGTTGTAGTAGCTTATGTAGACGTATTTCGGCAGAGTTTGCACAGATGTCAATTAATTAAGTTAATTCAAGTTTTGGACGACTCCACATGGTGGAAATCCATGATTATTTAGGTTTCTAGTGTTCTAACACTGATTTATATATCGGAATTAAGCATTAATAGCTTTATTAATTTTATGTATTTCCTGCAACTGTGCAATTGACAGGTCTTGGTTAATATTTAACGACATGTGGTAATTGAGGTTACCTCTCAACTTAAAATTTGTACCGAACTTTTTTCCGCTGTACGTTTATGTTAGGAATTGGCAAATGATATTGGCTACCGATCTATCATGATTTGAAGGTATAATCCAATGCAGGTCGGGGTATTTGCCCGCTGAGTAGTTGTTTCGTTCAAATCATATTTAATAACAGTAGTTTAGTCCACCTGGGCTAGAGGTCGCCGCTCTCGGTACTTGCTTCGCAAGTCGCTATCCGCCACAGAGATAGCTCTATGATGTCGGTCGGATAGTAGCATTTGGACCATATGAGAAGTTTCACACACCTCTCACCACTACTCAATTTACCTTAGTCAGTATATGACTAGCAGGTTGGCCACTATTATTTGTCTGTTCTATAACCTATGGCATACTGAGGAGAACTAATAAGTTCGAAACCCGTCTGTGTTTGGTTAGGAATTGACAAATGATATTGGCTACCGATCAATCATGATTTGAAGGTATGATCCAATGCAGGTCGGAGTATTTGCCCGCTGAGTAATTGTTTCGTTCAAATCATATTTCATAAATTGACTTGTTGACAGATCAAATTTTTCTAACGTCTCCAGCACCACCCGCTTAATTGTTTTGCCAGTACACTCAGTCTCTTACTACCTAGTAACAGTAGAAATGTCGATACAGTACACGTATTATAACATTTACGATTGAATTATTTTTACAATCTGTCGTCTCGTCAACACATAATCACAGCCGATTCTTACACGTTGGGAACATGGTTGAACATAGCTTTTTATTATGCTGAATATTTACAACAAATGAAAGCTGTGATACTACAATCCATGAGAAGGCTGCAGCTATTAAGGAAAGCCAGTGAAAATTCGAAAATATTTCCCTTGAAACAGCTTTAAAAACTATTCACAAGAACTATAAAAGATTACACGATGCCATAAATAACTTACAAAACAGTATATTCTCGTTAGCGGAGTCACTGCAAATAGTGGACGAAGTAAATCGATTGCTACACGCAAAAAATGAGCGCGTTAGAGGAAAGTTCGCAAGTGTGTTTAGACAAGACACGGTTTTTACCACATTAAGACAAATTTGTGATGATATTGATGGTGCATCTCCAGATCAATTAAGTGCGTTCAAAGACTATTTTAAGCATGCCTGTATTACATCAATAAATGTCGAACGGTTGTTCTCAAAATATAAACATATTTTTTCACCACACCGAACATCACTCACGAAGACAACCATAGAAACATTTCTGATCTGCAAAGTTTTCACAATCTTCTCGTTTGTGTAACCAAGCTAGTTCATCAAGCTAGTTCAGAGGGTAAGTTGTGTATACATTGTTATAAATTGTACCAGTTTGTTGCTTTTGTTACCTACTAGTTCATTTCTTTTATTACACTTATTATGATGCGTACGCCACTGTGCCCCTGCACGTCTTGCCAGCTTTAATTATTAGACATAAATGATACGACCAATTTCTTTTATTTGATTCTACTTGAAAATTTCACTGAGCTATATTATTTATGAGATCTAAAGCATATAAACACATGAAATCCCTGGTCAAACAAAAAGCCATTGAACTCACCACATGTATCTATTTTGTATTGAATTTTAACCGTTATTTACATAGCCTTATTGGCTTCGTAAAGAATATTATAGGTGGATAATATGTATTATTGAAAACATCTGGAAGGCTAATAATATACATTAGTTAAATGTTTGCAACACTTTATTCCTTGTTTGGATTGTGGTTGAGATATCTCCTTTGGGACAACTCGGAGTGGTCATTGTTTATTTAGCTCGACACAGTCCAGTGCTGGACGCATTCGTTGCCTAGACTAACGTAAAACCCTCGAGCTACCGTTGATATCAGGGAGCAATGACTCTCTCAATGTGTGCCTTTATCACTCAATACATTTTTTAAAATTCTTTTAGATATAATATAAAAACGAGTTGAATCAAATCAACTCATACTCATACCTCTTAAAATTATTTTTTAATATTACTGGGTTATCAGATTGTAACAAAATATAAATTCAACCCCACTCTGCGAGCGTTATAATTAAAAAAATAATTCTAGTCTCAATTAACAATAACAATATAATAATAATAACGTTTATTTACGATATAAGCATTAACAATAAAAACAGAGCTTTCTTAAAACAATTACATTATGTAAATAAACAGAGTATCTCACCTCACGAAGGCAAAACCTTGTTTATGAGTAAGAACACTAGGTGCTTTATTCTTAAGTTATCTAGCAAGAGAAGTGATGTGTTTTGTCTCTGTCTAATTTATTATTTACATACATTTCCATCTCTCTTATTCTCCTAATAATTCTACTCCCTCAACTCAAGAATCGAGGCCCAGAAGTTGACATAACGGGTTTACGAAAATTGGAGCGGTGTATACCGGTATGTGATGATATCTCAGTCATTAAAGTGAGATATGTGAGAGACAGAATGAGTACCGGTATATACCGCTCCAATTTTCGTAAACCCCTATACTATATATTTAAAAAACTTAACCTACTGGATCCTAACTTAATTCCTAACTGAAGATATACTACATATTTAAAAAGCAATGAGAAGAGAGCACTGAAACAAATGAATGAGATGCAGGTGGCCTATGAAATGTTAAGGTGTATGTAATATTTAAGTAGTTTCAGCAAGTAACTTTGAGTGTATAATTAATTTAATGAACTTTAATTTAAATTTAAGATCTTTTTTTCAAACTAAGTCATGGATTTCATTCCATCGGTTTGAGTTTAAGTTTTTTCTTAAAGAGTAAAGGGATAATTGCTGGGTTTTTAAGTATTGAGGTAATCTGTTATATAATTTAGGTCCTAAATCCTTGAAACTTCTCTGCCAATAGTCTTGTGCATCCTAGGAGTTACACAGAAATCGTTTCCCTTCCTGGTCTGATGTGAATGTGTAGGTGTAATAAGCGTGTTTTTGTTTTTATACTGAATGGTATTAGCTGCTACAAAATATAGTTGCTTCAGGTCTAATAATTTCGATTCTGTAAACAAATATCTGGTGGGGTATGTTATTTCTTTACGCAATAGGATTTTTTAGGAATTTTTTCTGTATAATTTCTAAACCATTCATGTAACTTTTAGTCGCTCCATCCCACCCTATTATTCCATATTGTAGATGACTTTGAACTAAGGAATAGTAAGTATATAATTCTCAATTCCCTGTCATCTAACATATTCTTAGAAATTTTAATTTATACAGCACAAATCTGAGTTCCTTCGAAACAACTTAATATGAGTTTCCCAATGTAAATGTTTGTATATAACTACACCTAAATATTCTATTTTATCTGTATCAATAACTATAATACTCATATTTCTCAAAAAGTCAGTTAACTGTTGCCATTTAATTTTAAAATATCGTATTTGAAGCATTTGATAAATAAATCGTTAAATATAATAAGTACTACAAACGATATGGATATAAGATTACCAAAATATGTTTAGAATTATTTTACCGTTTTTTTTGTTTGAAGAAATTAACTAAAGATTGAACTTTACCTTATAATGTAGTACGTACTGTAGAGATATTGAGTTATAAACAATTTTTTGTTCTTGGGTATTGATCTAGCAACGACATTATCGGGTTAATTCTGTTTGTATATTGCTAAGAGACTGTTTTGAAAACCATATTGTTATCAGTTTAAGTTATAACAAGGTCAGTTGCCAAACTGGTATTCTGATTCATGCTCCACAACAGGTATTGTTAATAGTTTTGTCAATAGCAGTATTGTTATGAAATAAATCAGGCAACACCGTATGTAGCATGTTATTTCTCAAAGAAGAAGAAGATTCCGATTCGTAACCTCAAATATTGTTTCTGTTTTTAAAATTCTACGATTTTGACAATTGTTCCGTGATTTTAACAAGATTTTTGTTCTTAAAAAAAGAAGTCCCAAGACAGGAAAACAAATAAAATTAAAAAAAATTTAAATGATACTGTATCTTTTCTAGCTATGTTTCCTTGTAGCTTTAATCACAAATGTTTCCAACTCTTGAATTAATCACAGTGTCGATATTTTATTTAAACGAAATAGTTTCATAATTTTTTTACTTGACAGCTCAAACGGATTGCTTGTATCTCATATTTCTGAATTGTAATCTTAAAAATTGTCTAAAATTTTAAGAATTAATTATAAAGGGTCATTCTAAAATAGGCTTCAAAACTTCTACATCAAAGTAAGTCAAACATTTCTTAAAAACATGTGACATAAAACGCACCCCTAGGGAGTTCTAGGGGGTATTTAAAAGGGTTGAGATAAAATTAGTTTTTTTTCTATTATTTGAAGAACGGTAGTCCTGGAGTGGGATGGAACCTTTGATATGAAGATAACACTGACGTAGTTTTCCACGAAACACCAAAACACTATATACTGCACTCGACGCGCGTTTCGCCAACCAAGTTGGCATCATCTGGAGATGATTAAAACTGTTTTAATCATCTCTAGATGATGCCAACTTGGTTGGTGAAACGCGCGTCGAGTGCAGTATATAGTGTTTTGGTGTTTCGTGGAATACTACGTCAGTGTGAAGAACAGTAAAAAATAAATAGATAACATTTTTGACGTTCACTTAATTTTTTTTTGCTGAATAAGATGAACTAGTTCATTTTTGGTTATTTGAATCATGATAGTCCCTTTTAGGGAGGTATAAAGGTGTTTCACCCTGTAACATTCTTCGTTCACCTTTCTTTTAATTTTTACAAAGAAGAGTTAGCAATTCATTAGAACGTCGGGTTACATTGTGCGTCCAAATAGGAGGCAGTCATTTAGAAAAATTATTCTGCTTTATTTTTTGTGTATATATAATTAAAATGTTGTATTTATCATGTCAAAATTACAGTTTAGTTTCACCATATTTTAATTGTTAAGTTGCAAACGTGTTACTAGTCCTAATTTCTTGTTTTATATTCATTACTGCTTTCTTCATCGGTAGCTGAATACTTTTTCCTTCCAATAAATAATAACGTTTCTGATTTGGTGCTTTATTTTTTTTACCGCCATGCATCATGATAATTTAGAAACTCAATTTACTCAATAGTTATTGTCGATATCGACTTAAATAAAAGGGGGCCGTCTTGAAGTAAAAATGTCCAAAAATTCTAAATTTATAGTAAAACCTAAAAGAAAGTTGAACAAAAAAAGTTACAGGGTGAAACATTCTTATTCCTCCCTAATAGAGACGCCTATGATTTTAAAACCAACAATGAAGTAGCGCATTTTATTCAACATGAAAAACGAAGTGAATACCAAAAATTTTGTCTATTTATCTTTTATTATTCTTCAAATAATAGAGAAAAAACTAATTTCATCTGAACTCTTTTTTAAGAGCCTCTAACTCTCTAAGAATGCGTTTTATGCACTGCAAATCTCAGTAATGTAATAATTACCAATGGAAACAGAATAATTATTCGCAGTTACTTTCGAGGCTTTCAAAGGGCCATCCTGTTAAAAGTTAAAATTAAAAATAACATATTGAGTCAATCGTACTGAACATGTGCATATTATCCTTTTTATAATCCAAGTTTCAGCGTTTTGGCAAATAGTCGGAAAAATAATTGTTTAAAGAGGTATGTTCTATCTCTGATAAGTTTTTTGGAAAATTTAGAAAATAGTAATTAGCAAAAAAATTTTAGCGTCATTATATTTTCATTTTATTCCATATTTTCATATTATTTATTTAAAAAATGACAAAAACCTAAATTTGATTTTGGATGAGCATATATTCATGGCTGCTGGATAGAATATTTATTGCCTGTTGGAATTTCAATTTTTGTAATTCTCCTAGTATGAGTTAGAAAAATTTTTTTAAGCTCGAAGGAACAGAAATGGCATATTTATCTACTCGTCTTCGACAAAATCAGATCATAGATGGGAATTTATAAATTTATAGAATAAAAAAATATATTATCTAAATAAACTGTAGCAAATAATCCTTATTACTAATATACGACCTGTATAATATAATGGCTTCTACAAAATACAGATTCGTCTAAATGTAAACTAATGTTACAAATAATGTATTTAACATATTTATCATAAATATTGATGGGATAGCTCGAGCTATATTGTATATATAAACATAATTCGATACATTGGTAAAATAACTACAATAGAATAGAAATGCAGTGACGTTTCCCTTCCAGCTTCAAGGATATTAACCCCAAATAACTAAATAGACGACGCATGAATCTAATGCATCACTTTCAGCGATGAGTATAATCACAATGCTTGATTCAATTACATTTTATATAATCTGCACTCGAATAAGCGGCAGGGCCGAGTGCATTTGTCATTCGGCAGTTCCGCCTGATCTGACAGGTCGCCGCGACGCTCTACGGATGCACGCGACTGTCAGCGCCGAGGTGCACGGCCGTCAGATCAACAAATCACATTAAACACAAATAATCACATTACACTCTCCGCTGATTTATACAGCACGTTATTTAAGCGACCTCCATTGTTATAAATCACTGTAAACTGTTTTGCTGCCATCAGTTATTTATTCCTATTTAATATTGACCTAGCTGTGGTCTTTTCTAATTCATTATATCAACGACTGTCATTTTTATAACATTTTTTGGATATAATTCCTGCAAAATGTATGTCCTAGATAGCGTATATTTAAACCTATTGGTCATTGCACATAGCAATATACAGGATGGTTTCAATTAAATGTTAAATTGGGTCGTATAACTGACTGCGGTATGAGAACAAGGTTATAATTTAAATAGGTAAATTCTAGAGTAGGCAGCCGGTCAAGCCAGAGGCTGAATTTATCTGCTTTAATTACAATAGTGAAACCTGCAATACTTCCAATCTGAATGTACACGGACTTAAACTATATAATACTCGATGCGCATTTCACCAGCCAAGTAGGTATCATGGAGTTAATTAAAACTTAACCGATTCCAGAAAAGTGTTCTATTTTAATTATTATGATCATACTCTCAATGAACTATCAAAATTAGACCGTTTCTCGTTATTCATAGTATTTATACTATTTTTACATTTCAAATTTCTAAGGTTTCGAATGTATCTAGTTGTATATTGTTTCCTATGTTCTTAATTAACCGTAATTTTCTAATATATATTCAATGGTTGGTTATAAAGACATGTGGAGCAACGTTCGACTGAAATTCCTCAATATATGAATGTGGAGATTACATGCTCCCTAAAACTAGTTTAAATTGATAATTTTGTTTGTCCAAAGTACTTAGATTACATTCTTTCCAGCTAATTCTGTAAATTCCCAACTTTTTTTATTTCAGTGTTATCCTGTGATGTTAAAATATTTCTCCCCGGGACAGGATTATACCAATCTTCGATTAATAACTTTGAAATATATAAATTTTTCATTACTTATAACTAAAGTTCGGATATCTCCGAGATATTCTAGTACTGCCTGCAGAAACCTTGATAAGAAATGCAAGTTAATTTGTTTACATGCATAAATTTGTATATAACCATATAAAAACTAACTTGTTTATGTAATTTCATTAATCATGTACTTTAAAGAACCTTCTACGTATCTAAAAGGATTAGTTTGATTATAAATCAAATCTCGTTTAATAATATTAAACCATTTGCGAACTACTCGCATATAGTTACAAAAACATTGGAATATCCTCTAAAAAATCATATATCTACCTTATCCAAACTAGTGATGTGTCGACCAAGCTATTTTTGAATAGCAGTTGCTTCTGCTACTGCTACTTTTATTTAGCAGTTAAAAATAGCTGCTATTTTAATAGCAGCTAAATATATTTTTTACAGTTGTTTTGGTTAGATGGCGCATATCTTAGCATTTAGCAGACAGCGAAGACAGAAACATAATATGCAATTCGGTTGCCTTCGCCTTTCCTTCCGCATAATGGCGGTCGACACTCGTCCGTCATCGTTGGTTCGTTCAATCCATGGCATGCTAGTTTGCGAAAGCAGTTAACTAGTTGCCTATCTCAAACTGTGAATTAGCATTTGCATTATTCCCGTAGCCAGAGTGTTATGCAATACTTCCCCGCAGGTGCTGCTATGCGTACATGTGAATAGTTCATTTCAAACTTACTTGTGACATAAATATCGTTGGCTTCTTTGAAGGCGGTAAAGAAATCAAAGAAGATGACGTTTTTACTTTCTTATACCTAATATAAGGAAATATAATAATCGTGATTTTTTTCGCCCCCGAGGTGTTACTCATTCTGACTATTTGACATTTGAAATATATAATTTAGTTACAAAAATGTCAATGTCAATAAGAAGAAATTATTAAAATATATGACATGAATTATTATTGACAGTATCGAAGGACGCTGATATTAATTATTAAAAAATTTGTATGAAACGTTTCAGGGTAATATTTTTTATTTCTCAATTAATTGCACAATAAATACAAGTAATTGTAGAGAGCGTCAAAAATACAAAACATAATAATAGTGTAAAGTAAAATATAATATACCTTAACAGGTATATTCATATTAGAAAAAAAGACATATAGTAAATACACAAACACATACACACCTACATTTAAGAATATAAGTGTCCTTACGCAATATAGTAAACAACAAAAAAACAAACTAAGAATATGTATAAATAAAAACAGAAAGAAACCAAAAAGAAAAAAAAACAGTGAGAACCTGATTTAAAACTAATTATAGAAAAAAAATCTTCAGGAGAATAGCAGTTTTTATCGATAAGTAATCTCCTAAGATTTTTTTTGAAAATGAAGATATTTTGAGATTCTTTTATGCTGGTAGGCAAAGCATTGAATATTTTACAACCATTAAAATATAAACTTTTTTGATAACGTGTAGATGAGTGTTGATCAAAAATAAGGTTGCCTCTAAATCTAGTTGGGTATTTGTGGTTAACTTGACATTTTTGAAACAATGACAAATTCTTGTAAACAAAACAACCTAGTTCATAAATATATGTACTCCTTACTGTCAAGATTTTTAACTTTTCTACATGATTCTCGTTTTGGTAGCCTAGATAATATTCTCGCAGTATATTTTGGTAAAATAAAAACGCGTTGACAATAATTACTACTTGTGCCCCAATTAATGATGCCATATCGCAGTTGAGAATGGAAATTTGCATCATATAAACTAAGTGACTGCAGTGGTTTACCAGTGATCGTAATGCATAGCAGTAGGTTGGTAATTTTTTATACAGTTCATCAATATGGATTTTCCATTTCAAAGTACAGTCAAATGTGACTCCTAATATTTTACCTGAATTATGTATGTTAAACATATCAGAACTTTGAGTGTCTATACCACCTTGAGATTTATTGCCTAAAAAGTATCGAAATAGTCTTCACTTTGTTTAAAGTAATGGAAATTTTTCTGACCAAAGCATGAATTTTTAATAAATATTTTCCGCAGAATCTATTGCTAACAACATAACCTTCTGTAATTAAAAAAATTGTGTCATCTACGTAGCACACGATCTGTAAATTATTATTTAGTTTTAAGAAAGAGACTAAGTCGTTGGCAAAAAATTATGTATAAGAGAGGAGCCCAAACTAGAACCCTGTGGAATACCTTGGGTTACTTTCTTAGGTTCACTTTTAAAATCAATAATTTTAATAATTTAATCCCGATTACTTAGATATGATTTTATTGAAGTATAGTGGTGGTCCCCTGATTCCATATCTAAAGTTTTTCTAAAAGCAGTTTATGATCCACGCAATCATATGCTCGGGAAAAATCAATGAATAAGCCAAAAGGATATATTTTTCTATCTAATGCATTTATAATTTCCATATGGAAATTACTTAGCGCGGTATCCACACCTCTACATCTTACAAAACCATGTACGTACGTTTTTAAAATTTAATTGAGGTAAGTGAAGAATTAAAGAATGATTCTTTTTACATCAGGATGATATACATATACTGGTATAAGAAAGTTATGTGCTGGCCACATTAGATATTTTATGTTGCAAATAAGTTTGAAATAAACTATATGTGATTTTTCATCAGTTTCCATCCAATATTCCGCTACCTCCACATACTGACAAGATGGGGCACTTGACTGAACGCAGCTTCGTATTACTACAAAATATTGTCGATATAAAAGGAATTGTACTAGAATTTGATCTAAAGAAGCCGTTGCTATTGCAAATGTCCAAGAAGCTATTGTCGATCACAGTGTCCAAAAAGAGCTTGAATTTATACACTTATTTTTTCACTAATCCCTCTTGCCATAGAATAACTTGAAAGTCGACCAAAAACAGGAGAGTTTACCATAATCGATGCGATGAATGTAGTGTTTGATCTTCGATAATATATGTATAAATTATACGAAGACATCACTGAACACGCAAACAAAAAACTAGAAAGTGTGTTACACAACAAATCTGGTTTTGGCATAGTTCATCGAATGGTAGACCTACTACAGGGTAAAGTATGCGCTATTAACATCTGTCGATATAGAATGTCCGTTTTCAACATATAAATTGATTTTTACAGATAGGCGGCAGATTTTAACAGCAGAACATATGGATCAACTTTTAATAGTATACCTCGTTTGTAAGAAATAAAACTGCAGCAATAACTGTGAATAAGTGTGCAGTGCAGCGAAAAAAAATATATTTACTTTACTACCTCCACTAATCATTTTTACAACCTCTACACTACAAGGTAAGCCACTGAAAGATATTGGTTTTGCAGTAATAGTTTAAAAAATATTTGCTTTTAATTGGTGTATAAATCAATAAATATTCCCTTGCGCTGGTCCTGTTTTTGACGTCATGACTCGCCGATATCCGAACTCTACTTATAACGTTTTACAGCCAGCTTCACAATCTTTGGTCATCTTTTCAGTTCGCTAACCTGCACTTGAAAACTAACTACTGGTAAATCGACAAATCCATTTCACAACATTAATTCTTTGTCTGGTATAGGTTAACTTTAAATTTTATTTGGTGGTATGAGAATTTGAACAATTTACTACTTTTAATTTATTATACTTTATAAATGACTGTTGACAGTTTCATAATCTGTATTCAAAAGTGGTAAAAATAGTTGTAAACATAAATATCTAATATGACAATAATTTGCCAGTTTTAATTTTCTTATTTAGTACTTGCCTGACGCATGCCCACAATACGATGGCTCTGAAGGGTCACAACAAATTTAAAAAAAACTAGAAATTTCTACTTTAACATAAGAAATTTCTACTTTTGAAAGTAGAAATTTCTACTTTTAAAATAGAAATTTTTACTTTTGAAATTAGGAAGTTCTAGTTTTAAAGTAGAAATTTATAGTTTTGAATTTTTGATCTTAAGAGACGTGGCGCCCAAAAGGTTTTTTTTGCCAATACCGCCTTACCAGTGGCTTCTAGGTAAAAAAATGGCCTGTACAAACTTTTTAAGAACATAGAAGTTTTGTCTGAAATATTTTTTTGAAATTGGAATAGACACCGAGCTATAGAGTTACAAAGTGGGACGGATCATTGAAAATTCCAAGAACGCTCATTTTTAAACTAAATTTGGATTTATAGAAAATTATGTCCTTAAAAACTTTTATACCAGCAGCCATGTTTCAAATATCTGTATAAAACGTTTTAAAATGGGGGCGATCAATTACCCCCTGTCACACCACTAGAGGATGAAATGAGACACACACACACACCTCATTTTTATTGTAATTTATACCGTTATAATTCATTCACAAATTATCTATTGTCGTTTCTACGATATTAAGAAAAGACCGTTTTAAAAAATAAGTCAACACCCTGTATCTCAATACAAAGTCTTAACGGAC
>JANEYF010003507.1:0-124432 GCA_029963845.1 Rhamnusium bicolor | reverse complement strand
GAATAAATTCATTCAATTTTAACTTTTCTAGAAATCATCATCTAAAGGATAATGTTAACTTACTAATTAATGTTGCGAGTTTCACCTCTCATAAAAAAATGGGTCTTTAGAATCAGAACCGACATAGCCTTGTATCAGTCACATGCACGAATTTCTTAAGATTATATTAAGAAATTCGTGGTCACATGCCATCATCAGTTTGTTGAGAGTTGTGTTTTGTTTTCCGTTTATTTTGTTGTTTACAATGTTTTCGTATCACATAATAAAATGTGTCTTTATCTATGAATAAAATACCGTCTCCGTCTATGCATATTCAAAACTTCCAATCTTAAATCCAACATTTTTTAAATTCATTCATTCGTAATTCAACTATAGAATTATTCGAATAAGTACCAACTATCGAGTTATTCGATAGTTTTTATTCGATAGTTCCCATCACTAATAATTATTATTTTCCATTGACATCCAATTTTCGCTGCACCGTATGAAAATATTACTGTTTGTTTAATTTTATTTATTCATGTTTTAAATATGTAATAACGGTTTTATTATACAAATAATACAGATTAAACACACAATTTTTAATATTTACGAATAAAAATAGACAAAACACATAATCAACTGAGTAATCAACAAACAATAAAAATACTTATTATAAATAATTTTTGATATGACCTCAATATTGGTCAAAATACATTTGGAATCATTTCCTTGAATATGATTTAGCTTTTAAAATTGTAGAATCTTCTAGGCATCTGTTATATTTTGTTTTAGATGTTCTATATTTAGGGACTGTGTTCCATATGCAATATGTTTTGGTGTTCCCCATAAAAAATAATCCAAAGAATTTGAGTCTGGGGATGGATGTGGCCACTGAATAGGTAATAAATTCGTGGAAAATGATTTTCTAAAAAATATAAATACATAGCACTAGTGAGTGCCCGTTCAAAAAAAGCATGTATTTTCCAATAAGTCTACAACAAATTATATAAATGTTTTTAAAGTGTGAGGATTTTTATCTGTTCGTTGCTGACTGGTATGTCCATTAAAAATGTTATTACTTATAATCGTACTTATCCATCCACATGTTGTATTTCCAAAAATATCTATCATCACTTCAAAAAATGTTTCCTTATTTCAAATTCTGCTTCAGTAAGCTTTTTGCAAAAAATATAGCTTATATGGGTGACATTTTAATTTTTTTTAAGATTTTCCTTATGGATGTTTTGCTAATTCAATTCAATTCAATTCAAAATTCTTAACGTCTGACTGATTGAATTATTAGAGTTTTCTTCAAAATAATGAAGTACTGCAGCAAAATTGTCTTTTGTGTAAATTGTTTTGTATGGTATCTGCATATTATTGACGAAAAAGCATAAACATTTTGTATTAAACTATATTCTAACCTTTTAAATATTTTTCTGTCTGGCAAATGGCGATATGCATAGATGACTAGCAAGAGTTGCATTTCTGTTCGCTTTTCCATATACAAAAATTTTATCTGCTTTTTCGTTATGAGTTTCAATTACCCATGTTTAAGCAACTTAACACAGTAGTGATGTATTTATTACAAACAAATTTTATTCTACGACCTTTTAATATCAAAATAATCAATTGTTTTCATGGCACATACAATAGGTACATTATTCTATTTATTATCCCAACATTATTCCCAACATTGCTATTTAATCAAATAAATTGTATAAAATGTATGGTTGGAATTATGTATCAGCCATTTTGTTTGCTGATAGCTTGAAAACTAATGATATTTGGGAAAAAAGTGTTTTAAATTAATAACAACTATAATACTATGCAATAAAAATTGGGTATCCATGGAAAAAATATTAAAAATGCCGCGCGATACCTAGCGTCGATGCACCAAAACATGATTTGAGTTGAAGTTGAGTTCAAAAAAATGTTTTTTAAATTTTTCAACTTTTTTTCTTTAGAAAATAAAAGCTCTGAGCAGGAATTATGGAACACCTTGTACGTGAAGAAACTTAAGTATTTTATGTGCTTCACTTAACATATAAATACTGAATAAATATACACTCAGACAGCACAATATTATCCTATGGGTATCCTAGGGATATCAAACTTGGATATAGTAGATAGCGAGAATATCCGAAAATAAGCGACGGACGTCCCTAGGATCCAGAAGTGGTACTAATTTCCATATTCTTAGCATGACGTACGGATATACCTATTTTAAACCCTTAGGATATCCCTGGGATTTTTGGAAAATTTGTCCTAAGATATCCTTTGGTCTATGGTGTAGGCTTTCAAGGTCATAGTTTAATTTCAGTAACTTTTATTTTTTCAGTGAGTTTGATAATTTTTTTTCATATATATGAAGCTTGTAAAGTTTTATCAAATGAGTAAACTACATTTAAGCCTTAGTAAAAAACTAGTCTACTACAATTAAAAATAAACGCAAAAAATGGGAAAAACATTGAGCATTTTTTTTCGATAAGAAAATGCCTGTTTTTTGCATTTTTTTTCATTTATTTTTAATTGTCGTAAGTTAGTTTTTTACTGAGGCTAAAATGTAGTCTATTCATTTATTAAATGTACAAGCTCAGTATTGGAAAAAAGTTTAATTAGAGTGCCTGCCTTGTGATTACGAAGTAACGAGGGCACTTCTCCGTCTCGTCGTATGCCATCCACATGTGATTCGGTACACCTCCAGTCCTCAGTTATCACATCCCTTCTACATCTGATCACTTTCCTTTCTACACCAAGTTTATTGTAGATAGAGCAAACAACAGTGTTGCCAGATGCCTGGTAATTACCAAAATCTACAATTTGGAATTTTAACTGGTAGTTAATAATGGAGCCTCTAATAATGACATAATCTACGATATTTTTTTGGGAACGTCACTTCTTTTATAAAATTATTTACACTTTAACTAACTAAAATCGTTTCATGTAAAGTGTATAATATGCAATGATTACTGTTTCATTTTACTAACTGCGATGAACATTTGGCGACATCTAGTTAGTAGTAGGGCGGCATACGATATTTTTTTCATGCAGCTATGCTCATTTATTTTATAATTATAAAATAAATGCTACAGTGCACGTAAAATGAGAGCTGTGACTGCTCTTCTGCAATGAGTGCAGACTGCACGCAGTGCTACATGTGGACGCATTTTTTTCAAGGGTCAACGTAATTTAATTAAAACCAAAAAGGTCAAACCTGTAACCAAAAATCAATTAGTGACGAACATAGTTAATGGTATTTTATTAAGTTCAGAATGCGTGAAAGAATCATAAAATTCCATAATATTATACAAAGATATAAACGAAAATGAAAATGATAAAAAAAATTTTTTTATAATAAAGTTATTGAATATTGGCATATTATTTGAAGTATCTGGTAATTTTTCCTAAAATTTGTTAATTTCATTGCTACTTTCTGATAATCACACTTTCACAATCTGGCAACACTGCAAAAAATAATTTTGTGATCACGTGATGCAAGAGTTTTTAGACAACACTTTTCCCGATCGTCTTATAAGTGGAAGAGGCACAATAAAATGGCCACCAAGATCCCCAGACTTGGCGCCTAACGATTTTTTTTGTCGCAAATTTATAAACATGAACAAGAGCGAGCGCGAGTTGCAAGAGTTGCGTACTAAAATTGTTGCCACCTTACAGAGTGTGACTCCTGACATGCTTTTTAAATGCCAGGAACGAATTTTATAACCGATTAGGGTATTGCCAGGCACAACAGAGCGACATTTTTTGATCCCCTTATAAAGTAACATTTAGAAAAAAAAAGTGTTTTGTTTCATTTTTAATACATTTTTTTTAAATCTATTTCATTTTAGAATTTTTTTATTTTATTTTCGTTAGAATATTTGTTAATTTATTTTTATTTAATAGCAGAATGCTAATTTCTTTTCACGTCAAATGATCAAAAATTACTCAAAGAAATGCCACTGAGTTTTTTGATGCATTTTAAAAACAATTATGCACCAAATAACTAGAAATTCTCTAAATAAACAGGGATACATAGTTATTTATAGAAATAACCACTATACCCCACAACATTTTGAAATGTACTAACCAAAACACCACCAACAGTGTCATCGGCTACCTGCTATGATCTGATGAAGGGTGGGTCATCGCAGCGCATGACCTAAAGATGAATAATTTATTGGCTACTATTTGTCCCGCTACTAATTACGCGTATCAATGGTGGTATGCGTAATTTGAGACGTTTAGGAGAATTTACCCAATTCACTATCTCTGTCTTTGTTTTTCTTATACTTTTAGATAAAGATAATATTTGCAAATCGCTATAATTTTCCTAAACACCTAATGTATGTACAATAAACTGTGTGTGGAAAGAAGGGATATGATGGGGCGTGCTCTCTTTACTTCACAAACACAACGTACAATGAGGCAACATTCATGCATAATTCTCTTTCTGTCCCATGCATGACTTGGCCATTTTTATCCTTTATGTACACACACAAAGCAGGCACTCTAATTAAACTTCTAGTACTATATCTCCAATACTATATATGAAAAAAATATATCAAATTCACTGAAAACAAAAAAATTATTGAGCAGATGTATCCATCGTAAGTGAAACACTGTATGTAAAGAGATATAGCGGTTGATTCTCAAGTCTTGATCCACAATGTATTATGCTCCTGAGTATTTCCATGACGTTCTTTTTAATCTAGCAAACTAAGCTGCTGGGAAAATACTCCAAGTCAGAAGCACAGTACAATGCAGATCAACACTCGAAAATCAAGTTCTACACGTTATAGAGCAAAAACCTGTGGACATAATCAGCTATTATTTAAAGATTGATTCGATTTAAAGAAATTACATGATTATAACATTTATTATCAAAGCATATAACCGCATTTATAATTACAACAACGTACAGTATAGTTTTGGAACTTATATAAACAAAACAAATATTTAAACCTATAAATGAAAACAATATTCCTATTATAGAAACTTGATTAAATCCACACCTATTTATCAATATATCTACAGATTTCTCATATGATTTTTTTTGATATCGATTTTCTCGTCCTTCTTCTCTATCCCCTGTAGTTCTAACCACAGTTTAATGGCATTCACTACTTCACTTTGTGGAGTTTCTCTGTACAGAGGATATCATCTTACAACAGCAAAAAATATTTATATTTTTTAGTGTATGACTTCGACTAGCTTAAAGTTGATAAACTTTTTATTATATGAATGTTTTGAATTTATAGTTTTTGTAAAGAATTCTTCTGACGGGTATCATATTAATTTATTAATTTGTTTTTAACTTGTCTATATGCATACATCTTACTTTTATTGGCTAAATGACATTTTATTTTCGAATAATAATTTTTAAGTAATCCAAGGTTCAGATTGAGGTTATGTTAAGTAAAGCAAACTAGTCGATCTAACTGATTTATACAATTTGTTTATACCTAAAAACATTTAAGTTTTTTTATATATTAGTTTAACCCACTTGCTTAATTAATATAATTATAGCCAAAAAAATGAGTTATAAAACAAAAGGAACAATAAAAACAATTTTATTGCTTGACGCTTGCGCTGACAGAACATCATAAACTATTTTTGATTGGTAGTTGGTTGAAGATTTTCCGTCATTGAGCTACCTACATTAAGTCAATCACCATCATATGAATAACATCTTTTAGCCACTTGGTGGCCTTTATTGCACCACTATATACATTTAAAATATATGTATATTTAGTAATATGCAATATATTCAAATACTGCCTTATCATCATCCTACAGCAATTTTTATTGAAAATGTAAATGTAATTTTTTATTAAATAACATATTCTTTCTTGATATTTTTATATCTCCAAAACACGTCCACCAATGGTCATCAGTATGAATATGTCCAAACGATATTATCACCTAGAATTATTGTAGAACTAAATGTTGATAAATAGATCTCCAGAGGTTATCATTTGTAGACAACCTGAGGATACCCATATTTAGATTTCTAGAGTATAACAATATCCCATTAGATTAACCATAGGATAGCCATTATTTATTGTTATACAGATATCCACCCTAGGACTAAATTAGGACATCCTAAGGAAATGTGGTAGTGTCTGGGAATTAAGTGTGTATGATATTGTAATAAATAATATGTATATTTTAGTAGACCGACGCGACGGTACTTATCGATGTCGATGTGCGCCGGCCGGCCCAGGAGATCAATTCTTGATCATTCGTTAAAACCAAAATTATTCGTTTGCTGTGAAAGTGCGTTACGCTGGTCCAATGGGTGAATTAGTTTTAATTAAGTTATTAAATTAAATAAAGGTAATACAAATCTCTTCATCCCTAAAGACACTTTGATGTCCTTTTTGCGGGAGAAGGCTACACATTTAGTGACAATAGACACACACCCAATATCAAATATGTTAGGATTAATTTCTGCTTTGGAAACAATTTACGTTTGCCCTTTCCGGAAAACCACAGCACGATAGCTGTTTTCACATCTGACGTATGATGTAGGTATTAGTTACAGATACTTTGCTACGTTCCATAATATCCTGATAATACGCGAAAAGAGCTGATACATCTTTGGACGCATAAAATCTGAATTGAAACAGTCTGTAATCTATCAAAATCAATCATATTTAAATTCCAAAAGGGAGATGCCAAGGTGGAAACATACATTTACCGAGTTTAGCTCACGAACCGATAACGCCAAATCCACAACCACGAATATGGATACCGTCAAAATATATATAGATTTCTCATGTGTTCTTTTTTTCAATTAAACCACTTTAAAAGACTACATTGACACAAAACAAGTAAATTATTCAATAATAATAATTATCGCCAGGTTATGTGCATACTTTTCCCACGGATTATTTTCTCCACTACAATTAAATATTTAGTGTCAGATTTGCAGTGTCAGGTTGGGTTTATATTCGGTATGGTGACATTGTCTGACATTGCCAGATCTGATCCATTTTATTTTCATATAGACACATTATTTTTAAATTAAATATAGTTTAACCTATTCCTTTTAAACCAGCAAAGTTAATTATTTCGAATAAACAAGACCTCTCGGGAATTAATGAAAATGTGAAAACTCAGTTGAAAAGTTACTCAAATGGATTGTCTAAAATCAAATTCAATTTAACAGAAATATCTCTAATTGTGACTCTTCATTAGAAGATAATTAAAATTTACAAAGCTGGTATTTCTAACGGATATCCTGAAGTTCGCCTCATATGCCTGCGGGATTCCGCGACTTAGAAATGTAATTACAGTAAATAGAATTTACTGAATATAAAGGCACTCTATTAAAGTATTTACATGTACATATCACCTTGACGCAGGGTTTTAAGCTGGCAATAAATCTAAAGCAAGAGAAGAGAATGTAAATAGAGCCCAGGTGAAGAAAAATATAAATTAAGATTAACGTTAAGCTACTTAGAATTTTATAACGTGCAGACACATGCAGTGCAGTGATTTTTCTTAAAATATACTTAATATTTAAGCGATAAATGTGAATTTAAGAAAAGTATGCTTAAACATTTCTTAGTAATAAACAACTAAGAAAATTTTAAATTATAAATATACATACAACCTTACACTCAATTATCTCCGTTAATGATGAATGTGAGATAACCCGTGGAGTATAGGTTTGTATAGTTTATAATATTGTTTTCTTGTATCTATCTTCTATTGACGTATGTGTATTTAAAATGCAAATGAAATTTTTCATATTTTTCTTATTTCTCGTATTTTTCATATGCAGTAATAATTTTAATATGTAACGTTAATGTGTTTTTGTATGTTCTATTGATCATAGTATAACCATCTTTGATAACAATAATAATAGTAATAATAATAATAACGTCTTTATTTAGGACTTAAGGTAATACAATTATAAGAACAGTGTAAGAGAGATGGTGGCGTTCAATCGCTCGTTCTTTCACGCAACCATCTATACTATAATATAAAAACTAAATTAAATAAATATCTAAATGCATTAATAAATGTAGTAGACCACAACATGGATACAATATATAACAACATGACAACATAGATTTATTGCAATAAAATAATTGAGAACAAAAATTTAAATTATAATCTTAGTTCAACTATACATTTTTTTACATTTTTTCGAAATTTCAACAGACTGGGAAATTCTTTAATGTTTAGGGGGAGTTCATTATAATTCTTTGCAGCATTATAAGAAAAACAGCTTTGAAATTCTGTAGTTCTGTGTTTGGGATCATTATATAAACCATAATGTATAGTATTGCAACTATTGTCACAAATTCAAGGGGTTTTAAGTTTCTGCTTTTGAATGCCTGTGGTTTCTATTTCTCCCTAGCTGGGTTATTATATTAAGTTGGGCGCAACGTGACTTATTGCCACGAAAATTAATCTTAATTTTATTGTCTCGGTATTTGATCGTGGAATGGAATTTTCTCAAGGTCGATTTTTATGATACGGAGAGTAAGTTAGCCTGTTCTTATCATTGTTGAATATTTCTGTGTGCCTCTGGCTACTCTGGCAGAGCTGAGCAAGACTTCAATAACTCCTCTTTGGCGGTCCTGGCTTGAGAGATCAGTTTCTACCTTAGATTTTGTAGCTGAAGGATTTAATCAAGCGGTATATGCTTTTTTCTGTTTAATTAGGGCAAGAAAAAATTTGCGCAGGGGTCTGAAAATTTGGCTTTTTTCTAGCCTAAAAATGACTTTAAGAAATACTGAAAATATTAATTTCAGTTAGCTTTAATGCGAAAATAAAATGGCTTTTTGCTTCCCTGTAAGTGCTTTTTTGAATTATGTAATTTATTTTTTCAGTAGCTGAAGGTAAAAAAAATTTACACAGAGGATTCCTTACAAAATTGAATTTTACTGACGAGATCAGGAGATTTGTGAAAGTGTAACATTTTTTGACTTAGTCGTTAAGACCACAAATAAAATTAGAAAAACGTAAAATTTACAATCACAAACCACTTCTTAAAAATTTCTGAAATAATTGTTAAAATTCAACAGATCGGACAGCAAGTTGACCTACAACTCGGATCCCACTAGCCTGTCAAAAAGTTCGCGCAAGACTTCACTACTTTTTTCGATTGATCATTATCGATTTATAAAAACCAAGAAAAATTTTTTATTAACAATTTTTTAAGTCGGATTCGAAAAAAAATTTGTTTAAGCAGTGTATCTTTTTTATGCTTAAGTTTGATTTTGTTAAAATTAAAACAAATTTGAAAAATTATTTTCAGACGACTAAGTTGAAAGTTATTAAAATTTTGAATTTTTTCTGTCCTGATGGACTAACAAACTGTTTTGATGAAAATTATTTTTTTGTAACAATTTTGGCTGTAGATTCTTAAAACTCAAAACATTTCAATAAATTCTAAAACTTGTACGGCAGTCTAGTAAAAACCCGGGAAACTTAGAACTAACCAAATCTTGTTAAGAAATGAATTTTAAGTCGAGTTGAGCTTCTATTTTAAAACAAATTAAAATTTTTTAAAGTAAAATACGGTCGAGAACTTAAGTCTCGGAAATGCAAGTCACTTACTATCCTCGGAGATTTCGGAAGAATATGTTCTTTTTTAATAACGTTTGATTTGTAATTTTTTTTGTTAGTAAACAGCCTACGTCCATAGGGGCCTGCTTTGGAATTTCTAAATTTAATAAAAAACAACATAGAGTTTTACAATAAAACCTGATGACGGAAGACTCTCAAGCCAAAATCCACGAATGATAAAAGCTGTCGAAGAAGTGCTTCTGTTTTTCTGCGGTAAATGTTGTAGAAATATTTTATATGTAGTGGATCCTGTCTTCGTATCTTGAATACCAAAAAATAACGCAGCCTCGTACGTGGAGAAATTTCTTAGTACCTATCTTAAGACTTCTGGGGCTCGCTAAGATCTAATTACGTATGAAGCTTCCAACGAAGGACTGCTTTTTAGGGCTTAAGACTAGTTGGTGGTAATTAATAGGGTTCACAACCGATTTAAAATTAATTAATTTTCGTTCCCGAAGGAACTGCAATTCTATTTTAATGCAAAAGTTAAAAATTTATACTTTTAAAATGAATTTAATTTTACGACGTTCTCGCGTTGCTGCTGGGTGGAGAATCATCTCAACTTGTTTGAAAATTTTGTATTTATAAGGGTGGTGTCGTCACCCACTGCGATGTTAACATGATGTCATCTTTTGTTCATTTGTCCTTGCAAGTATCCTTTTCGAGGCGCGTGCGGCCGGCATCGTTTAAAATTTATTTGATAAAATACTGAAATTTAGCTGTTACTGTTTTAAAATTTTATAGGGCCTCTCGGGGTGCAATCAAATTGTTCAGATCTATTTGTAATTGTTGTTTATGAGTTTCTGTATGAGTTCTGGTCATTTTTATTTATTCGAATACATGGCGACGTCGGTGCGTCGAATTTATACTACGGAGCTGTTTTTTTAATGAAAATTAATTTTACTGTTTTTGTTTTTAAAAATCGGAGAATTGAGATAAAAAATTGGTTTGAAGTTTTGAATATGATTTTTTATTCTTTATCTGATTTGCTGCAAAAAAAGTGGTGACATTTTGTACTTTGAGTCTTCGTAGTTTTTGTCTCGGGCATTTTTTAAACGTTTCTTATGGCTGAGGGCCTTTTATTTGATTTGGGTGATTTCTTGATATTATCATTTTTTTAAATTTTGTCCAATTTTTTTGTAGAATTTTGGTTCTACAACACTATGAACGCTGGACCTCTTAACAATTTATCAAACAGATATGTCGGTTCACGGTGTAAATTTATCCTAAAAGTTAGACATGACAAATGCATCATAAATCTTTCATGTAACTTAAGCCACCCTGACTCCGCAATTTTATCAAATACATGATCGAACTTCCTTAAATTAAAACAGAAAGGAATGCAGCAGTTTTGAACCTTTTGTAAGCTTAACTTATCTCTCTGAGTTAAAGTAGGCCAGTAGAGGATATCACCGTATGAAACAGTTGACAAATTTAAGGAATCACAAACCTTCAATTTCATACCTGGGTCAAGCACATCTTGTGCATATAAAGAGATTTTAATTTGCCATAAGATTTTTTAATTAAGATTAAAATTAATTTTCAAAAAAAATGATTTCCCCCCCCCCCGTGGGGGGGGAACGGGGGGGGGGGGGGGGGAAAAAAAAAAAGGGGGTTTTTTTTGGGGGGGGGGTTTTTTTTTCCCAACCCCCAAAAATCCGGTTTTTTTTTCATTCAAAACTGACTTGACACTCTGATATCTACGATTCAGGTAGTTTTGAAAAAAATAAAAGATTGATAACTTTTATCTGGTTTTTTCGGGGAAAGGTGTTTTGGAAAAAAAAAGAGCACTGCCATCCACACCAAAATATTGAAACTTTTTACATAAAATTTGATAGTCCAAGATGTCAAATGCTTTACTAAAGTCTAGCAGGATTAAGCAGGTATTGTGGTTTTTATCATTTGCTCTAAAAATGTCATCTGCAACATGCAATAATGCAGTAGTGGTGCTATGGTTAGGTCTGAAACCTGATTAAGTAGATGGCATTATATGTTTGGAAGATAAATAGTTATTTAATTTAGCAGTAACAATTCTCTCAAGTACTTTCGATATTGTGGGCAGAATGCTAATTGGTCTGAACTGGGAAAGTTCAGTAGGGTTACAATTTTTAGGGATGGGCAATACATTAGCCTTTTTCTCTGGAAAGACACCGTTTTGGAAACATTTATTTATAATATGCGTAAAATAAGTAGTCAAGTGAGGAAAAATTAGCTTTAATATTTTTAGATTAATGTTGTCCGAGACAATAGCTTTTGATTTCAGATTATTTATAATAAATACACTCTATTTTGTTGGTAGACACTTGGTTAAAAACAAAAATTCATCAATATAGGGATGTTTTCCATTTTGATATTTTTTAAGAATATTAGGATTAGAGTTAAGACTACTAGATGATCATTGAGTTGCCTGTTTAAGACAAAAGTCGTTTATAGCCTCAACTTCAGTCAGATCAGTAGCCTGTTGACGTTTAGAGTTAATTATCAAATAACTTAAAGACTGCTAAAAGTGACGTGGATTGATTTTCGAAATATAGTTAAAGCATGACTTTTTTCACATTTTACTGAACGATTGACTAAGTTTCTAATTTCTTTATATTCATTCCAAAGTTGTGCAGTTTTGTTTTTTGTATATTTAACTGGAGCTTTGTCTCTAATTTTCATCATGAGTTTTAGGTTATCTGTTATCCAGGGCGCCGGGGGTCTCATAACTCGAACGGTTTTGTAAGGTGCATGGATATTATACAATTCAATGACGCGGCAATTCCAAAAATATATCACGTCATTAACATCATTAGATTCAAAAATTATATTCCAGTCGATAGAGTTTAAGTTATTAAGAAAGTTATTGTAATTAAAATTTTTATAATCTGTATAAGTAACAATTTTTAGTTTAAATGTTTCTTTTTCAATTTTAATTTTACAACATGCAAAAGCATGATCAGGGATGTCATCCATTTTTAAAACCTCGGTGTTAAGTATTATATCATTATTCCACGCAACTATATAATCAATAAGGGTACTGGAATTATTTGTAATACGAGTAGGACTAGAAATTAATTGAACAATATTATGCTTAGTAAAGAATGAATTAATCTGTCTAGAATTAGAGTTGTTAGAATTTAAAATGTCGACCTTAAAATCACCTCCAAAATTTACGTCTGGCAGGTTGTCAAGTAAGTTTCCAACTCTTCGAGGCACGCATCTAGATTAGTATTCAGTGGTCTATATAATGTTTCAAAGCAAACCTTTTTACCTGAAATATTTAAAGATATCCAGCGATGTTCTAAGGGGCTGGTGACAGGCCCAAGTGATTCTAGTACCTTAAACTTCAAAAAGCATTTGTAAAAGGCAACGCCGCCACCCCTAGTACTGCGGTCACGGCGAACTAGTTTAAAACCATCAATAGACAGTGCTGAATCTTCCACTGTAGAATCTAACCACGTGTCAGATAATCCCAAAACATCATAAGCATCTCCAACTTTCACAAAATCAGAAAATAAATCAAACCCTGAACAAATTTATCTTATATTAAAATGAGAAAATTGTACCCATTTATGTCTGTGGTATACATCGATTTCGTTGAAACCCCTCCCAGAAAATGAAATAACAAAATAATAATAATAACAATAATGAATTGATAGAAATTATTTATATACTTCCAATTAATATAAATTTATGAAATATATTTTTTTATTTTTTTTATTTTTATAATAAAAATAATTGTGATAAAAACATATTTAGACTGTAGTAAAGTAATTTGGAGAAAAACAAGACAGTAAACTAAGAAAAAAAAAACCACAAAAGAGGAATATCGAATAAAAATTCGTGAAATAAAGATCAACTATAATCCAAAATAAATGTATTCCTTCCATGTCGATTAAATAGTGTCACTAATTTTACTTCAATTCTTTAAATTATACATGGTTAGCCACGGTGGGTGAGTATTAAAAGTATATGATTGATCAAATTTTTAAATTTTGTTAGATAATCATATATCTCTCAATAAAATATTTTCAAAGTGGGTGTTGCCCCTTATACTAATAAATTTTTATTTTAAATAATACTTATATTTTTTTTTATTCATCTCTTTTGATAACTTTTATTAATATTTTTACTATTTTTTAATATAATTTTTTTAATTTATTTTTAAAAATTTACTTTATAATTGTTTTTTTATGGTTAAAGTAATTTTTTTTCCTGGCAGTGGGTTTATAATCTTTTAATATATATAAATTTAAATACTTAAAAAATAATCAATTTTTTTAATAA
The DNA here is from genome assembly GCA_029963845.1 of Rhamnusium bicolor. NCBI lineage: Eukaryota > Metazoa > Arthropoda > Insecta > Coleoptera > Cerambycidae > Rhamnusium > Rhamnusium bicolor. The sequence goes on along the minus strand of JANEYF010003507.1, from coordinate 110,593 downwards.
TTATATATTATATTTAATAATTTACCTTTTAAAAGGTAAATTTATATATTTTTTTATATTTTTTATTAATTTTTTTTATATTTTTTTTTTTTTTTTTAATAAATTTATTTTTTAAATAATTTTATATATTTATTTATTTAAATAAAATAATTATAATTTTAATAATTTTTATTATCCTGATAAATTATAATTAAATTTATAAAATATTTTTATTTTAAATTAAATTTATAATTTTTAGAAAAGAAATTTATTAATTAGAAATATTTAATATTTTTATTTTTTTTTATTTATTTATTATTTATAAAAATATATAATTAAATTATATAATATATTAAAATTAATTAAATATTTAATATATTAAATTTGAAATTTTATATTTTATTAAATATATATTTTGGTATAACTCGACGTAATTTACAATTATATATTTTTATGTATTATTTATTTTCATTACTTATTTTTATTTTGTACTTTATATTTTGAGATAAATTTAATTTTTAAATTATATTTTTATTTTTTTAATTTTTTTTTTTTTTTTTTATTATTTTTTTTTATTTTTTTTTTTATTTATAAATTATTATAATTATATTTATTTTATTTTTTTTTTCTTTTAAAATAATTAAATTTTTATATTTTTTTTTTTTATTTTTTATTTTTTTTAAAAATAAATTTTTTTATAAAATCATTTATATAAATATATTTTTTTAGATATAATAATTTAATTATATTTTAAATAAATTATTTTTATTAATATTGGATTAAAATTTATTTATTTTTTTTATTTTTTTATTTAATTTATTAAATTAAAAAATTATTTTTAATTTTTAAAAAATTTATAAATAATTTTTATAATTAAAATTATTATTATTTAATATATAGGAAATTTAATAAAGTATAAAAAATAAAAAATATATATTATTTTAATTTTTTTTATGTAACAGATTTGAAAATATTTTTAGTATATTTTTTTATTTGAATTTATTATTTTTTTTTACTCCACGTGTCACCCTGTATATTTACTACACTTATATGGTCACTATTAAATCTACATTCACAAGTTACACGTACATTTATAGATAAGCATATATATACACATACACATAGTATATAGAAGTAAATAATGAAATAAAATTATAAATCATTTTCACTATTTATAACAAACTTCTTTTTATCACAATCTTGCCTCCTGCAAACCATACCTGTTTTCCATATTTTTTTCTTAGTAGAGACCAGTAAGTCATATCGCTGTTTCGAGAGATCCTCAAAGATAGTAACATCAGAGCCTTTTAGATGTTTTCTAGCATTAAAAATTTCATTTCTTTTAATGTTTCTAACAAAAGTTACGATAATGGTTTTGGGTTTATTTATATTTGATTTACCTATTCGAAATATACTGTCAATGTCGTTTACAGTGCAATTCACTTTCAAGGTGTTAGTGATAAACTCAGAAATATCATTCAAAATATCTTCATTTTCACTTTCCATATATCCTAAGAATCTTAGGACTCTTCGAGAATTGCTCAGAATAATCAAGTCTATTATCTGTTTCCTTAATGGAACGTTTCATTAACTACTACAGCATTATTTATAACTTTTAAAGAATTTGCAACTTCAGATAGGGTGCCCTCAATTTTGTCTAGCCTTTTATCGAATTTGCCTTTTAGTTTATTTGTGAAGCTAGTACAAACTTTGTTGATGAGTTCCTCAACATTTTCATAGTTACCTTTGTTTCATGTACTCATCATGCTGATCACTGCTCTAACCAACTGGTAGGACTACAACTAACATACACTCATCCGCTATAATTTATCTAATTAATTTGTACTTAATAGAAGTGATCTGGGCCTCAACTTTCAGCAAAAATATAATAAAACAGTAATGCACTTTCTTGGATATTGTAAATAATTTTAACTGTTAAATTAGAGAAGTTGAATTTTTTAGGAGGAGCTCACTTAAACATGTCTACTCACACCAATAGTACATTTTAAATGTTAATGTTGATATTGATGTATTGTTATTTGTATTGGAGTACCTTCTATTGACGTATGTAAATACTTGTATATTTTAACATGAAATAAACTTACTTACTTACTTACTTACTAATAGTAAGTAGTGTTAAAAAAATGTTGTTAACAAAAATCAAGCCTATCCGTAGAGCCATCTTTTGAAAAACATAATTTTAATAAAAGTACTTTAAGTCTATGAAATTATGTTGTAAGGCATAAGGGTGCATAGCTTAATTGTTTATGTTTTCAGATACCATTGTTTTCCATATGTTCTCTTGAGCTTTAAAAAATAATAATTGTGGATACAAGTTGGCTATGTTACCATTTAATAGGTTTTCTTTTCCTATTCACTATCATATGGCTTATGCTAAAACCACGAAAACTAATTTGTCACATAAAGCAGTTTTAATTAATTGAAGTAAAATTTTGTTGACGAAAATATTGAACATAAAATGCATATTTACTATGCACATTTCCTAAAATGTTTAAAGTATTTTCATAACCGTCTCTCAAGTCAGTGAAATAACCCCCCTGATAAAGGTAAGTAAAGAGAGACAAGGCCGTACAGTTTATTGTGAAGTCCAAATAACCACATCTAAACTCTATTCACTTAAACTTTGCAGTGTTGGGTTGGACTTAAGTGAGTGAAACAGTTGGACATTTCACGACCGATACTTATGAAATAAAATAAACATGAACATGAACCGCTATAGAAACTTTGCACTTGTGTATATCTGCCTACCGTCTGCACCAAGAAACAGCGCGCATTTTGTTTTCTATCCTGGCTAACGCTGCAAAGTTTAAGTGAACAGGAGTATAGGGTATAGATAATGCCCTATACCATCTTAGTCTGAAACAAATTACAAATAAAATTTCTAACTTGTTCGAGCATGGAGTCGAACAATCGACCTTCGATACCGAGTAAAGCGTTTTACTCAATCGACTACCATGTCCATGTCTTAAAACAAAAGAATTATAGACGAGTGAAAATTATCAATTTCTTATGTTTTCTTCTTATAGATTTAACAGTATGCCTTGTAATATAATTTTGCTATGTGTGAACAGGCTTCATTTTTTGTTAAGTAATTTTTTTGGCACTAATACTAACTGAGATATTGAGTGAGCCACTTAAAATGGACACCCTATATATCACCTGAAATTTCTGAAAAAATGTTTGCATTTGAGAAGGGATTCTGAGAAGAGTACTTGACAGTTCTGCCAAGCAAACTATTAAGTATTTAATACTGAATTAAACCTTCGTTACCGTTGTTGACAGATAATTTAGTTAAAAACTGTGCCACGTCTACTCGCGTATCTGGAATCCGAATAATTATATAATGGACCTTTACAATAAATGATGAATTTAAACGGTGACTGCGAATTTCAAAATATACAATTTTTAATGCAGGGTGCGGCAAGTGTATGTTATCTTCAGTGAACGTTAACACTTCTTAGTGGCATTTGCTTAGTCTTGGGCGCCAGTAAAAATAAATCGTTAGAAAGAATAATCCTATGGGATACCATTGTATCTAAGGGTCGACTTGCTCAATAATGTTAATTTACTTTGAAATTAATCAAGTTTCCCAACCAATAGTTGGAACAGTCAAACCCCAAAAAAGTTTTTTGATGGAAAACTTTTCAGTGAATTCCACAACTAAAGAAATTTTGGAATTCTAATCTCCAAAATTATCTGTCAAAAATGTTTGAAGGTATAGTTAGAGAAGCTACTTGGTTCGTTTAATCGCTCCTTGACAGTTCAGACTATCGGGTTAGGTTGAGGTCACAGTGGCACCGTTTTCGGCCGAATTATTTTCGGCCGCTTACGGCCGAATTATTCAGCTGAGGAAGTTGGTAGATTGTCGCCGTTTTCGACTGATTATTTGACGAAAGACAGCTTGAGAATAATTTTTATATTGTGTTGTATTTAGCGAATAATTTATACGTAAAGTTTTCTATATCGCAAAATGAAGTTACAAACGTTTTTATCTGCAGACACAAATACCGCCTTAAAGGTGTTAATATTAAAAATATATATATATATACTTTTCGCTCCAGGAGAAGATTTGGTGAATACATACCCTCTTTCTTTAATTACTGGAACAACCAGAAATGTTTTTTGAATATACATGGACAAAGAAACGTTTTACTACATATTAGAGTGAATTCGAGAGAATATCAAAAACAGTCAAATTTTCGCGAATGTATATCCCCAGAGGAAAGGCTTATTGGTACTCTAAGGTAAGTATAAATTAAATGTTATATTTGGAGCAAGAAAATAGTAAAATACGGCCAAAAAGAAAATAATACATATTTATTCTAAATTTAACTTATAAAATATTTCTATATCTAGTCTTCGTTCTTTTCAATTTCTGTCTTCTGTCGGGAAGCAATGCCTTTTAAATGAGCAATTTTGTTTTTTCAATTTCTACCAAATCGGCTATCTGATCCTTCTGTGATGATCGATTTCTCATTTTATTAAATGATGATTTGACACATTTCTCTTTTCCTGCAACATTTGATGCTTTCTCGATATTTTTTGTTGTTGTCTCAAAGTGTGATGTTTGAGATTTCACTTGGGAAACGTCGTCATATTCTGAATGTGAATCCGATTCAGAATTGGAAATTTCATCATGGAATGTTGGAGATTCTGAGCATATCTTTGTTTGTGGATGAGAAACGTTGCTTACAAATCATCTTCGTGCAAGGGTTTGATTTAAAAGTGATAATTCATAATATTTCCATTTAGAAAGAGGACCTTCAGAACCAGAACCGGTTGACAATGTTTTCATATATTCCCTTCGATAAGTGTCTCTAAGATTCTGCCACATATTTTTCACAGCGTCACCTAAAGTTAAATAAAAGTAATGAATAAAAAAACTTGCAGGCACAAAAAATAAAAATATTTTTGACAAAAATTAATTCTTGATAATTTGTTTTCCTTAGAACTTAGGAAATAATCTATCACTTTTTTTTTGGCAGACAAGACGTAAATAATATTTAGCCTTTTTTTAGATTTTTGTCAACAGGGATTGCTTTCAGATAGCTAGCCTTTTCTTTTAGAATGGCTCATAATACCATAGCAAATATTATTTACGAAACATGTGAAGCTATATGGATTGTATTTTATTCAAAACACAGGCCAAGACCAACAATGGATAACTTTTACAAAAATGCAGACGATTTTGAACATTTATAGAATTTTCCAAACTGTATTGGCAGTATTGACGGCAAACACATAAGAATAAAGTGTCCACCAAAGTCCGAATCTCAGTTTTATAACTATAAAAAATACTTCTCCATTCACCTTCAAGGGATAGCTGATGCTAATTATAAGTTTATTACGGTAGATATAGGAAGGCAGAGTGACAGTGGAGTATTTTCTGAGAACAATCTGTCACTGTTTGAAAACAAATTCATTTAAAAAAAAAAAAAAAATTAAATAAGGGGGGGGGGGGGGGAAAAAAAAAAAAAAAAAAAAAAAAAAAAAAAAAAAGGAGAGGGGAGGAAAAAGAAAAGAGAAAAAAAAAAAAAAAAAAAAAAAAAAAAAAAAAAAAAAAAAAAAAGAAGAAGAAAAAAAAAAAAAAAAATAAATAAAAATGGTATTTAAATAAAAAAAAGTTAGAGGAAAAAAAGTGTAGTGTTTTTTTTGGGTTGTATTGTTGGGGGGGGGTGGTAAAAAAGATGGTGGGGGGAATATGGGGGGGGGGGGGTATGGAAAAAAAAAAAATAAAAAAAATAAAAATTAAAAATGGGGGGGGGGAAGGAGGGGGAAATTAAAAAATAAAAAATAAAGGGGGGAGGGAAAAAAAAAGGGGGGGAGAGAGGGGGGAGGGGGGGGGGGGGGGGGGGGGGGGGGGGGGGGGGGGAAAAAAAAAATGGGGGGGGGAAAAAAGGGGGGGGAGGGGGATGAATAAATAAAAAATAAATAAAAAAAAAAAAAAAAAAAAAAAAAAAAAAAAAAAAAAAAAAAAAAAAAAAAAAAAAAAAAAAAAAAAAAAAAAAATGAGGGAAAAAAAAGAAAAAAAAAAAAAAAAAAAAAAAAAAAAAAAAAATAGGGGGGGAAGGGTGGGTTTGGGGGGGGGGTGTGGGTGTGGGGGGGGGGGGGGGGGGGGGTGTGGGTGTTGTGGGGGGGGGGGGGGTGGGATATGGAAAAAAAAAAAAAAGGAAAAAAAAAAAAAAAAAATACCTGGGGGAAAAAAAATTATAAAAATGTCCCAATCTTTTTTTTTTATTTTAATTGTTTAATATTTTAAATATGGTGAGGTATAAAAAAAAATGAAAAAATTTGATTAAATAAAAAAAAATATATATAAAAATATAAAAAAAAAAAAAAAAAAAAAAAAAAAAAAATAAATAAAAAAATATAATAAAAAATAAAAAAAAAAAAAAAAAAAAAAAAGTAAAAAAAAAAAATAAAAAAAAAAAAAAAAAAAAAAAGAAAAAAATGGCGGGGGGGATTTGTGTTGTGGGTTTTTTTTTTTTTTAAAAATTTAAATTTAAATAAAAAAAAAAAAACAAACATAAACCCCAAATAATTTTAACCCGGTGTGGGGGGGGGGGGGGGAAAGGGGGTTTTTGGCGAAGCGCGGACACACAAAAAAAAGAATTTTATGAGAATTTTTCTGTTTGTCTTACCATAAATTCATTTAATTTAACGTCCAGCAAGGAATTACCACAAAGAAACATTATAACACCCTTTGTTTTATTAGGTGATCAAGGTTATCCTCTAAAAAAATATCTAATACGCCCGTATTATTTTGACAACCATATTAATAACGAAAAAGAAATCTTCAATTATCGACTTAGACGCACATAGAGCACTCATAATGTGCGTTTGGAATATTAGTAAGCAAATGGAGATGTCTTAAAACCGAATTACAACTTCACCCAGATAAAGTGGATATTATCTTGAAATGTGTTTGCTTATTGCACAATATTGTAATAATTGATAGACAAGGAATATCAGACATAAGAATTTTCAAAAATTAGCACTTCAAATAAAGAGGATACAAACAATGAAAACAGAGGACTAAGACATTTTAATCGTGCTACAAGAGGAACATATGACATACGGGACACGTTTAAACAATATTTTAACACTATAGGAGTTATTGTGCGTCAGTAAAGGTTGATAGTATTCTTATATAACTACAATTTTTTTGTCCTAAACTGTCGATAATATGAATAAATACTTTGTACTTATTTGTAGTTTGCAATTCTATGGCAATTTCATTTTTTTTATAAACTAAACTAATTAAAATCTCGCAATCTACCAATTTGGCGAAACCTGTTTACAACATACGCATCAAAATGAACCAAAACTTCCGAAAAAAACAAATTATTTTGAATCCTACGTCATGCGCCAGATTGAGTGTAAACAGCCGCAGATCTACCAACAATGTAAATCTCCTAACAGTTACTGGAGGTAATTAAACAATTGAAGTTAAATATGGTCGCGACAAATGTTATAGTAGAAAGACGAAGCGAGGCGAGACGGGCGGTTATCCATGGTTTCGTCGGTTAAAACTAGAGATATAATATGTTGGCTCACTTTCGACCACATGTTTTACTACGACCGTCATCTAGTATACCGTTTGCCGCCACTATACCAAAGAACAGTTATATGTAATTTAATAAAAAAAACAGTAAATATCAAATTATAACTTTTAAAGAAACAAACAATTTGCACGGAAAGTCAATATTCCTTATCTATCCAAGTCGAATCCCTCCAACAGTTTGACGTTGCCACTGAATTTAATTTTAAAATAATTTCTATGAAAATTAAAATTCAAATTCAATGAATTCTCGATAGATGAAACTTCACCACTATTGCTATACTATATATACTGTAGCGCTATACTGTTGAAGAATGAAATTAGATATAATTTGAAGCTTTTTTATTTTCACAATATATTTTCATGCTGAGGGATTTGCCCCCGAAGATTATTATTACTTTCGAATTCCTCGTGCGGAGTACAAATTACTGGATGGATGGATCATTGATGCATTTTCTTATTTAACCACAGCACTTCTTCGTTGCGGTTAAATTCGATTCAGCTTGGTCTCACAACAATTTTTCGTTGTAAAAACTAAGGAAAATCTGACAACATTTCTTCCTTGTAGATTTATTCAGTCTAATATGCGGACTCCCATTTTCAACCAGTTCTTTCGCTTATAAGTTTTTTATATGAGAATGATCGGAAATTGGTGCGCAGTAATATATTTTCTCATGGTATAGATCTTGTTGATAGAGAATCCCAAGATTAAACGTCGTTCCTCGTTTAGAAATTCTTTTTAAAACGGTTTTTCAAACCAACGAGAATAAACTTTTTTTGAATTCTTTGCTTGTTTGCCTCGGGATTCTGCCCTCTTTTTAAAAATCCAGAATGGACTCTTTTTGTGGTTCCCGTATGGCCTTTATCTATTTTTTTCCCAAAACTCTAACAAGTTTTATCCAGCAGAAATGGTGTTTTTCGACCGAGAACTCCCAAAAAGATTTTTAGTTTGCAGTCCTAATTGCTTAAAAATTTTTAGCAATATCTTCTTAAATGAAAATTTGCAAACTTAAGCTCTATCGACAGAATGACAAAATTATTATGAAAAGAAAATAAATAAAAACAAACATAGTTATGATAATCTTAACTTTACAAATGAGGTTACCAACAAATTTTTTAAATATTCCCTCTGTTTTATTTTTAAATTTGGATATAAAAATTGACACGGAAAATATTCTGTAGTCTGATAGGCTCAAAAAAAGTGGTCTTGTTGATATACGGCTCATTCTACCGCATTTCAACAAACATTGAGATTAGACGAAAGAATATTTTCCTTATAAATTTTGATCTGAAGACTTGAAAATAAAAAGTTAGGTGTGTAGGCGGGACCATATCTCAAAGAAAACTTAAAAAGGGGGACAATTCTAGGAGGCACATCCAAAAATGGTTTCTACTACCCTTTATTTTTTGCGTAGAATTACAGTTTGATATTTCAAGCTGTTTAAAGGTAATGCCAAAAAAGTGAGTGATAGAAGCCTTCTTCGGGGCAATTTTCGGTTTTTTACATAGATGAATATTTAAATTCCTAGTAATTTTTTTCTGTTGCTTTCACATGATTGCGGTATTTTTTTTCAATATCCAGGCGTTATTTTGTTTTAATTTTGTGTTTTCTACTTATTATTTTTTTTAAATTTCATGACAATTTTTTATTTCAATTTGTCCCATCTCATTTATATGTTATCTTGAATAATAAACTTTAATTGGCTTTATCTACATTACTTAACAAAATTATATTTCGTATATACGTTTATTATATACAAATTTAATATAAATTCACAAAGTAGACTTTAGAATTGTGTTTTAAGCTACTGGTAATCCCTTTTTATGGATCCTAAAATGGTTAACAGTGTGCGTGACATTTCAATAATGACCTATAAATCCGGTTTGATTGGCTTGTAGAAAATTGGAAAAACAAACACTCTAACTAACTTTAAAAGTTGCAAAATTCTGAAACGTGTTAATTGGCCCTATAAGCACCTGTTTAAAGTTATTCAATTAAAACGCAAATCAGAACTTTAGAACAAAAAATTCACTGTTGAATCAATTTAACTATTTAACTCATGAACTGTGTTTATACTAGAATGTGGACAAAATTTCAAGTATACATTTACAATATCTATAAAATATCGTGCAGAATAGTAATTTATTACCTACTTGCAAATATTAAAGAAATATTATCTACTAATTAAAAATAATCTAAATTAAAATAGTTTGTATGAAAAAAAAACCACTTTTTGTCCTTGTTTGCACCTTTGTCGAAACATTCTGTATTTTCTAAATATTTATTTAAAATTAATTTGTATTTTCATGATTGAATATACATATTTTTATTTTTATTTTTATTTTTACGTCTAATATTATTTTGCACCACCAATATCATTTGATAAAGCATAATATATTTTGACGACTTTATTTGACATCTTACGACACATCTCATACTTCATGCCAAAGAAGCGAATACTTTATGCCAACAAATTAATTTGGATGAATCCTCTTTACTACCTCACCTCACATCGTCTCATAAATAAACAGGGCCAATTTCCGTGGTAATTCAGTGGCATCAGACGTGAGCCAGTGTATATGTAAATAACCAACAATGCATATATTCTTTGATTATAGTGCACTTATTTGGTTGCAGTGGTTAACATGTTAATTGTAAATATTACGTGTTTAGAAAAGTATTACTTTTTAACTCTCCTGTATAGACAACAAAGGTTTAGAGACGACATGTGAGAACATTTGAATGAGCAACACAACTTCTATATTTTTTTTCCGAGAAACGCCTCCTTCCTTGTGTAAACACATTTGTGTACAGGGTGAGCAAATTTCGATATTTGTATAGGGTAACTCGGTAACTGTACGAGATACAAAAAAATGGAAGGCACATTCTCATCTCTTTTTTTGAAATTCACTTGCGAGAACACTTTGCTATCGTCTTTTGTTTTCGAGTTATAAACAAAAGTTCGATTTTTAGACTTGACACATGTTGGCTGTTTGTTAGAACTAGATATAAATATCTGATTTTTTGGTCATGGCTTGTTGAAGGATCCACAATTAATGAGATTTTCTTTTGACCTCTTAAAAATAGCTTTATTAGGTTGTCTTTTTTCTGAATAGCGATTGAAATATATTTCGGATGCAATATCGTATTTGTTATTACTTTGAATAAAGCATTCTAGTATATTATATTATAACGGAAACAAAATTATTAATATTCAATTTACTAACAAACGAATAAACACTGTCATAGATGACACACGCCTACTTGGAGTAAAAATAAAAAAACGCATAAAGTAATCTACTAAAAGATTATTTTCGCTATTAAATACTTACACAAAGCGACCATACATATGATATATAGTTTGAAAAAGATAAAAATTTCCTTTTTAACTAAACCATAGCGAATTATGATTACTATTAAAAAAAATACAACTTTATGCCATGAATCGATATTGCACCGTTTTTTAAAATTTTCTCGACGCCACTGTATTATACAGAAAAAAGTGCCTGAAGAATGTAAAAGTTGTTTTTTCATAACTTTACAAACGACTAAGATATTGACATGTGTCTAAAAGTCGAAAAATCTAACTTTTATTTATAACTCGAAAACAAAAGACGATAGCAAATGTTTGTTTTCGCCAGTGAATTTGTCTCAAAAAAGTGATCGAGAATGTGTCTTCCATTTTTTTGTATCTCTTACAGTTACCAGGTTACAAATATCGCAATTTACCCACCCTGTATAGTGAAAATAATCGTTCGACATCGACAAAGCTGATATTTACAAACTTAAAAAAAAAATAGTAAATTATCAACCGAAAAATGTTTCTCACTGAAACACCGATTAATATCACATAATTTTGCATACCTGGATTTCTTGCAAGATGTCGCTACATCTCTTACCAATCCGCATACCGTGGACATTTGTCAAAGTTTGTAATACAGTTTGCATACTATCAAGTAGGTCAAGAGAGTATGCTAGGGACAAGGAAGAACTTTCTAATTTGTGGATACAGTTCAATACTATATCATCCTCAATATTCTGTTGTTAAATAATTTCTAAGCCTGAGAGATGTCTTGTGAATCAGCAGGATAGGCTGAAGCACAATATTTTTACATCACTGAAATACTAATGATGATAGAGAACTGCCGTCAAACATGTCCCCCTACGTATTAAAATAGGTTGTAGTGGTAGTGGGATGCTAGGAGAGGTCACATCATTCACAATAATCTGTTTTGTATTTGCAATTATTAGCGCGTCTACCCCTACATATATTTTTTTATTTCCTCTTCTACCAAATGTAGGGTGTCGACCATTTAAAGACTCGACGGATTATGAACAGTTTAATTTTTCTCCTCAATCTGCTTCATAATAAAATTGACTGCTCACCACTTCTTGAACTCCTTAATTTTAGGGTGCCAACTTTCAATTCCAGACAAAATATCACTTTTTACACACCTAATGCAAGAACCAATGTCATTAAAAAGTCGCCTATTTACGCTGTGTCACATAATTTTAACTGTACATCTGATCTGTGTGATATTAATCTCTGTTCAGATCTATCCTTAACAGAAACCATTCATAGACACTTTCATCCATAGTTTAACTATCCCACCATTATTGTTATGTTACCTACTTTATTGAATACTAATTATTATTATAACTCGATCTAAACTGCTGTCATTATTAAATTATTGTCACCCTCCAGTGCTATATTATTATAGTTATATGTATTACTTTGTTTAAGTTAATTCTACTATGTACCCTTATAATATAATTTTTTTTTCTTATTGTATTTCATACATTTTGTCCTGTAAGTGGATTTTCTGTTGGGCAAATAAATATTATTATTATATGTATTAAATGTGGAAAGACAACTAACCAGCTTGAAGAATATACCGTGCTGGATCAGTCACTGGCAAAAACAGTGAACCAGTAATACCCATTTCTGTCAACGATGTTACAACCAGATTTCGTACAATGTTCCCATTTACGGCTTCAGCTCATTTATTAGCAAGTAAGAATAAAAGCCGTCCAGCAGAATCCGTGCTATCACACGTACAGTGCCGACACATGGCGTAAGAAACGATAACAATTATTTGTACTGAAGAATTAAAAACATACCTCGAATGTCTTAACTTAGCATAGGTTGCAAGGCATGGGTCAGACAAGCTGGTATCATATTGGGGTACGTGGATCATAAAAGCCTGGCAGCTTTACACATACACTGTGTCCCAGGATAGATAAAACAAAATGTGTAATGGACAACAAATTATCGAATTTTGGAACAACACTTGGGGATTTAGTCCTGCTTGATGTAAAACTAGGATATATCAAAAATAAGTTGATCAGTGTTATACAGGGTGATTCTTAATAGTGGTAAAAAAATGTAACGACATGTAGAGGAACGAAACGTAAGGGACCCCGATTTTTTTCGTTTTGAAGTTTTTCGATTTTTAAGAGTGGTACAAAAATTATAATAACTATTCAAAATGACCTTCTGCTGCATCTAGACAAATTTGATGTCTATCTTCAAACCATCGGTTCACATTTCTAAGCATATTAACATTAATATTTTGAAATACATTTCTTATTTTAGTTTTCATATCGTCTGTTGTAGTAGGAAGTACTTTATATACCTCATTATAACCCCACAAGAAGAAGTCAATCTTAGTGAGGTCGGGCGATCGAGCTGGCTGACTAAATGATCGCCCATCCATCTTTACGGAAATGATTCTGAAGAAAGTCTGAATAGACTAAGCCATTAACATGCCCTTCAAAAATATTTGGCCCAATTACATAATTCCCTATAATGCCACCCCAAATATTTAGTGACCATCTAGTTTTACTGTAGGTCCTTATAAGATGTAGGTTGTCCCTAGCATAGTAATGAAAACTATGCCAATTTACATCTATTCCTATGAAATGTGGCTTCATCTTTAAACAATACTAAATTACAAAAATCTCTGTTTTAATTTCTCCTGCGCCCAATCACAAAATTGGATTCGCCTTTCAAAATCTTAGTCAATCAATTTTTGGTACTATTGGATATTTATTTATTTATTTATTTATTTATTTATTTATTTAGTTAATTACATCCAGCAGCCAAGTGGCCATTTATAGTAGTACATGATAAATATATAAATGTAGGTTAACTTAGAAAGAACGTCTTAAACTAATGAATTACAGATAAAGGAATGAAAATGAAAATGAAAATAAAATGAAAATACTCTACAGTACGTTAGCATGCATTATGTGAATGGAAATTATGAAAATTATTTTAACAAGGTATATGGTTAATTTGGAAGTAAAATGGAAATTTTTTTTTTAAATTGGATCAAACTAGCAGAAAAAATATCGACAGTTTGCAAATCGTTATAACTTCTACACATTGAAGTAATAGGGCAATGAAAGTGATGAAAAGAATTTGATACTTTAATATGAAATGTGTTATTTCCCCTTGAGCAAATACGAGGTACATTGAAAAATATGCATCTTAGCAAAGAGGGAGAGTCAATAATGTTATGTAAAATTTTATAAGAAATAGTAAATCCCTAATCTCTCGCCTTTTTCGAAGAGAAATAAAATTAAACTCCTCCAAGAGGAGATTATAATCATAGTTTCTCTCAGGGTAAATACCGTATTTTTTATAGAACAAGAATTTTAAAAATCTTCTTTGGACATTTTCAATTAAAGCTGTATACTTTTCATGGTATGGATTCCAAATAGTACTGCCATATTCCAGTTTACTCCTCACTATATAGACTGCTAATTACCTTGACGGAGGAAAATTCCCTGCTATTTCTTATAATAAAACCTAACATTTTGAGTGCATCCGATACAATGTTATTGATTTGAAGCGAGAAAGAGAGTCCTTAGTCAAAAGTAACCCCAAGATCCTTTGTTTCTGAAACACGCATAAGCACCATTGATGTGGTAATCGAATGGAATGATACTAACCTTGCGAGTAAAAGACATTATTTTGCATTTCTTAATATTAAGTGATAGTTTATTCTCAATACACCAGTCATTTAAGGAGGTCAAATCTTTTTTGCAATTGAAGACAATCAGTAATGGTATTGACTTGGTTAAAAAATTTTAAATCGTCGGCGAATAATAATTTAGAAGAAATTATGTGATCGCAAATATTGTTAACAAAAATGAGAAACAAAAGTGGTCCAAGATTGGATCCCTGAGGGACTCCTGAACTAGCTACAAATGTATTAGATTTGACACCTTCATATTCTACGAAAATCTGTCGGTTGGTTAGATAGGACCACAACAATCGCAAAATATTATTGGAAACATCATATTCACTTAGTTTTTGGAGCAATTTTACATGTGATACACGATCGAATGCTTTCCTAAAATCTGTGTATATAACATCCACCTGGTGCCTAGTGTCAAGAGATTCGGAAACATGTTGCGTGAATGAACATAGATTAGACGTTGTGTTGCGCGCTTTCACAAAACCATGTTGCTGTTCGGAGAGTGTAGGTTTCACATGTGCAGAAAGTGTATCCGATAAAATGATTTCTAAAAGTTTGGAAAAAACAGAAATTAGAATAATTGGTCTATAATTCGTGATATCTGCAACTGAATCAGATTTATGAACTGGACAAACACGAGACAGCTTCCATAGATCAGGAAAAGTGCATGATTTTAAGATTAAATTAAAAATAAACTTTAATGGTAGTATAAAACATTGAATACAATCTTTAATCACTAGGGAAGGGATATTATCAGGCCCATTTGATAACTTGCTTTTCAGTTTTTTAGCAGCGTTTACAATTTGGTTTTCCGAAATTTCGTTTAGTGTAAATGAATTGTTTATCTTCCCTAATTCGAGCAAGTTAAGGTTATCTAGACAGCTTTGGTCATCAAGTGGAAGAAATACACTTTTAAAATGTTTAGCAAAGGCATTGACTATTAGGTTTGGTGATGTTAAGGATATACCATTATATAGCATAGAACCTGGAATACGTGATTTTTCTTTTTTGAGTTTACGAAGCTCCAGAAATTGTGTGGATTGTTTAGTATATTACCCTCACATCCATTTATACAGATTTTATAGGCAGTACTAATTTCATTTTTAATTAAACGTCTAAGGCGTTTTACTCTCTCAAGGTAGAAAAGCAATTTACATTTTCTGTACATTTTTAAGTAATGACTTTTAGATTTAATATTATAAATTATTCTACTGTTAAACCAACACGGGTACTTAAAGGTTGCAGCGGTTTTTAACGGAACATATAAATATGAGGATATGAGACTGTTGCATTTTTTTCTTCGATAAAATCCTTTGAACTGAAGTTCGACTTGTGCCATTTGTCTTGCTGCATTTCTTGAACCAATATGAGGATCTTCAGTTACACTTAGAAGGACTTGTAACTCGTAACAGTTTTTTACGTTGATTTTTATCAAACAAAACATTTCGTCTGCTCTCCAATACTTTCTCAAATGTCCTCTTGTTTGGCTGTCCCCGTTCCGGGAATTTCTGTTTATAGATTCAGTTAACAAGTGAAAATTTTTATCACTCTTACCTGTACTGTACAAAAACTATATCAACTATTTCTTCTGGGGAGAAATTCATATTGGTGATATAAATCTAATTTTATCAGAAATTAGTAACACTCAATTGTAACATAGCAAATAGCTTTTAAAAAAAGTGTCAAATTATATGAATTGTTTATGTCAGAATCACAGCCTACTTGTATAATAATTTAATGTCGAATTATAAATTTAATGAAATACAGTTTTTCCTCATAAAACTCGTAATATCTCAGAAAATTGCAAATTTAGGTATAAGGAATGCTTAATAAAACTTAAATAACAATAAAAAACCTTTATAATGCTGATATAAAATATAGTGAGTTCCATTTAAAAAAATTGAGAAATTCGTGCATCCGAGTATTGCCTCTCCCTGTTTACAAATAATATCAAATTAAGAAAATAATTTATTTCGATTAAATAAGACCATATAGTACAACTTTTTGTAATGAGAAAATAATGTAATTTCTTATCTTCAAAAAGATACAAGGTGTTCATTTCATAACGATTTTAACATAATAATGTCTGTATCTTTTGAAATACCTTATATAGACTTGCAAAAGCCTATATAGAAATACTCAGAAAAATAAGCTGAATCCAAATGTGTAAAAATATATAGGGTGTTCCGTTTAAAAAAAAATATGTTTGATTCGTCATGCAATTATGTGAGACTCTGTATTCTTCTTAATAATTTTATAAGGTACGTTAATGGTGCCTACATTTTTTGTTAAAAAAATTATTTTCTGTTCCTTCTAATAAAGGAGATATTGGACTTTGTCGCACTAATGTGCCACCCTGTATATCATATCATAAGCATATAAGTATCATAAACCAATAGTTTTATTACATAATATGTATAACTAGATTTGGCAAGTTATTTTGTTTATCGTAGACAATTCGTTCACCTGCAAAATTCTAGAGGATTTATGATTAGTTATATAATATAAAACAGATACTTTTATTTAGTTTGATGATGGTCATCAAAAAACAGTAAAAACGGTAATATAACTTGTTTTTGTAAGTAATTTAATATGATAATTTTTCTCAAAGGAAATACTCAATTAAATTTCCACCTCCTGGCATTTACAAAATATAAAATTCTACCTCCCGGCATTTATACATCATTTGACCCAAGATCCCTTCCAGATATTTAAAAAAATTAGTTAGGGAATATTAAATGTTTAATAACATTAAAACGTGCTTACGTATTCGGAGTTCAGATTACGAGCAAATGGACCCCGCTCGAGGGAATTTTCAACTTGTAATGCGTAACACCATTAACACAGCACGTCAGTTTATATTTCTAATAAAACTTTAAATAAGTTCTACAATTAGATTAATGACAGCGATTCCACTATTTATAATTCAAAGTAAGAAAGGTAATAGTGACAAATTTAAATCGGGAATTTCAGGCACTTTTTTATGTAAAAATTTGATTTATGGTTTTTTCTTAAATGCTTAAATGTTCCAAATAATAATGTTTGACAAATAAATCGAATTATTCGTATTAATTCTATTGCATTATTTTTTAAAGCTATTTAATTGGTTTTTCTATAAAACTTTCTACAATGTTGATGCAATGTGAATTTTATTTAGTCGTATTAGAAGTTTTCGTAAAAATATTAATTTAAAGTCAGTTGGGAACGTTGGAGTACATATAAAATCGGGATAAATGGAAACACGATTTTATATAGGTACTGATAATTTGAACAATCGGGAATTTAGACTACAGACATAATATTGACTTTTAGAATATGAAATTCTGGCAAGATAAATATTCTAACCTATAAATTTGCTTAGTTGAAGTAAAGCTACCACAACATTTTCACTATTCAATCTTTTTTAATCCGAGGAGAACTCTTTATATAATAAATAAATTTAGAAACAGATACGTTTTCTGTATTTTACATTATTCCTAGATCGATTCCTAGATACTTATATGTGGCTAAAAATAACAAAATAGGTTCTAGTGAGGAATTGACAAATGATCTTAACTACCAAATAAGACTTGCAGGTTTAATTCAACGCTGGTCGGGGCTTTTGTCCGCTGAGTAGTTGTTTCCTGTAAATCTTATTCAATATATAGTTTAGCCCACCAGGGCTAAAGGTTGGAGCTCTTGATATCTGCTTTGCAGGTCGCTATCAGTCACTAAGACATTAGTTATGTCTGATGGGTAATAGCACTGACCATTAGAGGGATACACTTATCACTCACTATGTCTGTATTGCTTAGTCTGCTTTGTGCTAACCTGGTTTGCTATTATTATTTGTGTTTTCCATTACTTATGGCATACTGACGAGAATAAAATGTCAAAACCGGTATATGTCTATTGAGGATTTAACAAAGGATCTTAGCTACCAAACAAGACTTGCAGGTTTAATTCAACGCAGGTCGGGCTTTTGACCGTTGAGTAGTTGTTTCCTGTAAATCTTATTCAGAAAATAGGTTTTTATTGAAGGTCAGTTTACATTTACATTCAAGTTTCCCATATGGGGCAATTGTAAATACATAAAAATGCTACTATATGTGTAGATAAAATGTCACAGTGGTGCCTCAACAATGGCTTAATACTAAATGAGCAAAAAACTGTATTTCTAATGTTCTCTCCAATTGGTACAAAGCTGGATTTTAGTCTCTTGGTTAGGGGTAATCATAATCTTCATCAGAATGATTTTGTGAAATTCTTAGGTGTACATATGGATGACTATGTCATGGGAGATTCATATAGAGAATCTAACAAATAGACTGGCTAGTCAAAACTTTGCTCTCCTCCAAATGAGGGACTCTGTTAGCTCTGATACTCTGAAAGCTTTTTATTACGGCAATATCTATTCGGTTCTGCAATATTGCATATTGTGCTGGGGAAATAGTTCCGGAATAAAAAAGGTGTTCATTTTGCAGAAAAGAATATTGAGAAGTATATTTAAACTTACCCCTGTAGGGATTATTTTAGACAGCATGGCATACTCACTATTTACTGCATATACATTTTGCAATCAGTATGTATTGTCAGGAAGAATATTAATAATCTTTTAAAATGTGGTGATATAAATAAGTACAGCACTAGATCAGCAAAAAATACTTTTGTACCCAGCCGTAGATTAGAGCAAATAAAGAAAGGTCCCTTTATCTCTTCAATAAAAATGTGTAACCACCTCCCACAAGTTATAAGAAATGCAAACAATTTTGTAACATTTAAGAAGCTTGTAAGAAAATATTTAGTGGAGCAGTGCTTTTACTCTTATGAGGAATACTACCTCTCTAATTAATGTTATTAATCTAATTTAATTAATTTTGTGATAACAAAAATAATTGTGTACCTTTACTTCGTCATAATTGTTAATTATGTTTGTTTGTCTTTATGTCATATGTTTAGTAATCTACCATTATATATGTGTACATGTGTTTGTGTATGTGTGTATATATATAGTATATATATGTGTATATGTGTGTATATGTGTAGGTATATATATTCTACAATTTATAATTTACATTTTAGTATTTGACAATTCCGATACTGTTATGGTCTTATGGAAATAAATATATTATTATTATTATTATTAAAATTGTTATACTCGTATTTTAAGGGGCAAATATAAACTAACATTTTTTTTTTAATTTTCCATATAGACAAGGGGGTAGAATACTAGTCTAATTTCGACCGAGGTCAGTCATTTTTCATTGAATAAATAACAGAAAAGTAGCATTGGAGTGCAATGGTGCGCAGATGTACCTATGTACCTATATAAGCAAAATACGTAAAATATCTTGGATAAGAATATAAATTATCCCCAAACGTGATTACGTACGGTTCACTTATAATATTTGTTATAGTTAATATACACACATATTAATAGGGCGAGTT
Source organism: Rhamnusium bicolor (assembly GCA_029963845.1). Taxonomy (NCBI): domain Eukaryota; kingdom Metazoa; phylum Arthropoda; class Insecta; order Coleoptera; family Cerambycidae; genus Rhamnusium; species Rhamnusium bicolor. Next base: position 90,618 of record JANEYF010003507.1, on the reverse strand, counting down.
TATAAATGTTAACTAAGTATATGATCAAAATTATATAATATATGGCAATTATATAGAACATCTACGAGTTGCACATTAAAGATAATCGTAAAAGTAAGTACTTGTAATTAGATAAACTATACTGAAATACAAAGACAGCACTTTAAATTTAAGAAAAAGTTAAGTGCAATTTACCTCATTTTCCTTTAAATATATGACAGTGAAATGTTAAGAACAATAATAAATTAAAGTAAGGTTTATTTGGCTTATCTGTTTGGTGGATGTGTGTAGTCTATATCGCAAAACACCAGCTCTTTGGACACTGCAACACTAGGACTCCTATTTGAAACAGAAGAAGAACCTTGGAAAATTTCTACCAAGCTTTTGATTGAGGGAACGAGCAAATATTTCTATTATCTGACTCCTATACACATTAATTCGAATGCAATTAGGTTCATCTTGTGGATAATAACGGAAAATAATTGTATTTTCTACGAATAGTGAAATTCTTCTATGTAACAAGTAGGTTAAAATATTACCGGAAGATAAAACCCTTAAATAATACAAGAAAATTATAGAAGATTATAACGACATACCTGGTTACTTTACCTCTAGGATAAGAGGGTTTTAATTCCAAATAATTGAAAATAGCCAAATGGAAAGCTAAGCAAAGAACGATGACAATAAATCCCGAAAACGGTAAATTTTCAATTCATCGAACCAAATATCTTCTCCAAACTGAAGAATTCGGCACCACAATTGAAAATTGTTAACTTTTAGGTTTATATAATAAATCCCTTCATGGATATTTATAAATATAAATAAAAGTTTATATGAACCCAATGTCAGTCACCATTCTTTCAAAAAAAAAAAAAGTTAATCATTCAAAAACACACAAAATTCCTCAACTACTGCGACTGCCCAGTTTTAATGAGATATGCAACCAGACGTTCACAGAAAACAAAATAGTGTTGCTAACTTCGCTTAAAATAAATTATCACACAAATTAGAACATTTGATAAGATTTTAAATCCGCCTTCGACGACAATAAATTCGAACCCGTCACAGAATTTTGGAATTTAAATAGAAATTTCAGTTTGAAAACACTTGAAATCTTTGATATATAAAATTAGACTGTAAAAGAAATTGTAACAAATGGATAGCTAATAAAAGAAAACGAAACTTTTAATAGCTATTTACGCAACTAGACCGAAAAATGATTCTTTACTGTTTCCAGCAATGACTTCTGAAGTCACTGGTTTCCACGACGAGCTCAGTAAAAATATTTTCCGAGTATGTTGCCTACAATGTTTTTTCTAATAAAGGTATTAACTTTAACTAAGGTTCAGTTTTTAGACGGTTGCGGGAAAAATCATTTACAAATACTCCAACTGATCCTAAATAATATCACTTGTCACTAATTGACGTCAATATTTTTCTAAAAACTAATGATCCATGTAAACAAAGGCAACTTTACATCAATATTGCAGGGAATTTCCTAGAAAATTGAATGAGTTCCTCTAAAATGGCCTTATGCAATAAAACTATTAAGACGAACTCAATTACAAACAAGTTTTCATTCACAGAAATAATACCGTTCTCGGAGAATTTTTGAAAATAATAGTTAAGTTCAGCCATTTAACCACTTTTGACTGAATACTTTTTAGCCTTAGACTAACATAAACGATCGCCATAATTAGTTTTTTCTAAGTTAAATAAAAAAAAAATAGTTTTCCTTATAGTACGGACCTCTTGGTATACACTCTGTATGTATAAAATTATAATAATGAAATAAGTTGAAAATAAAATCAAACAAATAAATATAGCTATGTAGTTACATGTATGTATATTATATAGATAGAATCACATTATCTATGATTGCAGCTTTACGAGCAGGTTCAACAATCTAACAGTATAAAAATAAAATGTTTACCGTAAATATCATGAGGTCGCATTACTACACCACTAACGGTAGCTGAGCAAACCTAACACAATGAGGTTAACCACAATATCAAATATTCAAAGTTGAAACCTCAGATCCTTATTTGAATTAATAGTGGTATTGTATGAGGAAGCCAGCTTATTAAATATTGAAAAGCGTAAAGTTACCTTCAGTGTATAATATATCAAGCTGGCTACAGTTACAATTCGGTTGTTGACGAATTTTTTTTAAATGGTAAAATATGATAGTGGAGGCATTAATTTATTTAAATATTTAATTTGGAAGAAAAATTCTAAGCGCAATATATTTTAAAAAATTATTAAACTTCAGCTATTTGAATGTACCGCAAAAACGGTAGTGGCATCATATCGGTAGTTAGATGTGAAGTGATATGCAGAACAAAAGAAGAGAAACAAGTTGAAAATAAACAAACTAACCTCATATCTTATTTGTCAAAAGTTAAGTGGACGTCATAGACATGTCTATGGTAGACGTTTAACTAGAGGTATGTTCACTAGTGTTGCTAGAAGACGATTTGAGCAGTAATTGCATAAAAATGCCGTTCATTTGTGTTAGAGCAGATGCTCTGGTTTTGTTCATTTATTGTATTAAGCAATCTGCTTATAAATTGTCTCAAAAATATCAAGATATTATTTTAAATGTGACTGTGGGAATGTTACGTCTATAATCTGAAGGTAGCTGAAATTTGTAAATGAAAAATACATTTAGTTTACATTTTTATTTTATAAATATGTATTGCCTATTGACAGTAATTAATGATTTTTTTTAATAGTTAATGTTTTTTTTGCATCCATAACATTTTTCTCAAAATTTCAAAATAAAAATTTCCTGTATAAGGAAGCACCTTTCTCATGTTCATTTGTGTCTAAAAGACCATTGAATTTATCTGCTTGCAAGTTCTGTCAACTTTCAAAACGACCTGCTCACATATGATTTTCAAAATCAACTGATTCTAGCATGAACAAACCATAGCAGTGTTTAGTATTTGGTGTGAACGTTTTCTTATAGTTGTTCTGTAGTTTTCTTATTATTGTTTATTAGCGAAAATCAAATAAATGGATGACTCAGGGATTTATCTTTAATACCAACAAAATTCATGTGTGGCGAAAACCTCAATTTGTCAAAATAGACACTTTTATCCATAATTTCTCTCTTCACTTTCACATATTGGTAAATTTTGAGTTATTCATTTGTACGATTTTTTAGGGAATCGTTTTTTTCTTCTTCCAACGATGGCAACGAGTTTCTAACTTCGCAGTAGTTTTTCATTGTTTTATGATTAACTTCTCTGCAGACTGCAGATGTGATGTCATCGGCGTTTGAAATAAAATACATTATTAATTCATATTGTAATATTATAAAATTTTATTTTCAGCTCTTACATATATCTAACTAATGATTTTTTTAAGACGAAATGTTATTGTTTAACACAGATTCCACTAAAATTTTTACTTAGTACAACAAAATGAATTTTCTTTTTAACACGCTTTTATTAGCTTCACTTGTATGTTTGTTTGTTTGCTTGTTTGCTTGTTTGTTTGTAACCGACTCTTTGGACTCGATTTTGACATGAACGAAAAATACTAGTATTATTGTGAAAAAAGCGTGGGACGCTTTGTGCCATATTTTTCGTATATCGAGCAACCCACGCCTTTTTCACAATAATACTAGTATTTTTCGTTCATTATTGTTTTCAGTTTATATTAATAATTATTTTTCACTTTTTTAGTTTGATGTGCTTTAAAAGCGTGTTTTCTAGTTTTTTTAAACTATATTTATTATATTGTATCATTATCCATACTCATGACACTAGAAATGGCAGTAATTTATCATGCAATAACAGTAAAGGAGCCAGATTGTCAGCTCTTGTGTTGTTAACAACACCAGTTTTTTTTTGGTAATATTTTAAAGTATTCAGTGGACTTGGTGGGAAGTCCACTGAATACTTTAAAAGATTATCCAAAGAAAAAAAATAACTGGTGTTGCTACCAACACAAGAGCTTGCAAAAAAGTTAGAAATTTACTTTTTGTGAATATGGCTTCGTAGTCTAGTAGGATACATTTTTCTCACTCCGGAGTCCCAATTTGGATACTCTATCGATGAGCTGGGATTTTTTTTTAAACAGAAATGATTCCTAACGGGTATTGGGTATGTATCCATTGTATATAAACAAAGCACCTCGAGGCGTCTATAGGGATACAGGGGATTGTATTATCCGTGGTGTTTAATAATGAAAATAGGATTAAAAGCTGGCGTCATCTCTAAATCCGCTGACGAAAAAAAAAAATGTAAACGTGATCCATATGTGCGCAAATATAAAAATCGATATACTTCTTGAAGTACTTTTTTTCAAAAAAATACAGCGATTATTCATTACTTTTGCCGAACCCCACTTAACGATAGTGATGACAACGAAAATAAATGCAGCAAAAAAAAAAATTTAACTTTTCACCTTTTTTTATTTAGATTTTACTATCTTGTCTTAAAAAATAAACGTGTTCATACTGATTCTGATTACGGTAAGGTTTATAATTTGTCATTATGGGAACGTTTAACAAGGGAAATGTCCCTGGCGCCTCCGCCAGTGCTTCAAACAAATTTTTACTTTTTTTATTTAGATCATACTAGCTTGCCTTAAAAGATAAACGTGTTTATACTGATTCTGATTAAAGTAGGCTTTAAAATTTGTCATTATGGGAACATTTAACAAGGGAAATGTCCCTAGCGCCTCCGCCAGTACTTCAAACAAATTGTCAGTTACTAATAAACTTTGCCTTATAATGTTCCTAAAAAATAATTTTACTTTGGTAACTTATGCGAGAATATTAAGTAAACTACGTTATCATTGAATAGCAAACTCTAACTCAGTGATGAGAAAATGTAAATCAGTATCTTCACCAATTCCAAAATGGTGCTTAAAAATATAACAGTATAAAGTCTACTGGATGCATCACCAGAAGATTAAAAAAATTTTTATTTATCCACGGACAAGTTTCCAATACCCAGAATTATATAATGTACACGGATGGAGTTGGAAAGAGGGAAAACTTTTTTATTTATTTATTTACAAAAAAAAGTCTATCTTTATTAAATTTTGCTTCTCCTAAAAACCTTAATTACCCAATCAAATTTTAATTTGCACACAGAGCGTCCACGATTGATATCAAAATTTTTTTACTTGGTAAGTTGCGAAAAAAATTCTATCTTAATAAAATAATCTGCATCTCTTAAGACTCCTAATACATAATCAAACTTTAGTTTATTATATCGCGTGTCCAAGAATAAAGTAAAATTTAAAAAATATGTATAATAGTGTCCTTCTCTTAAAACTCCCCTAAATAACTCTAATAATTTGAATTTATGTATACGGGGTCAATAAAAGCAAATTTTATAGGGAGAGTAAAAAAAATGTATTCTGTAAAAGTAATACCAAATACATAAACTCTATTCATTATGACAAATCAAATATAAATATTGTTCACTATGACAATAAAAAACAAACGATGAGAAATAAACTACTAAATATGACAATAAAAGAATAAATAAAAACACATCTGTCTTATTCCACATAACTTCCTCTAACCTCATAGCATTTTTGCATTATTTTTATGAAGTCCCCGTAAACCTTTTGTAAAGTAAGTTATTACATTAATTTCCTCCCGAATTATAATTCAAATCATGATTGTAAACCCTTTCTTTGAGATAACCCCACAAAAAAATCCAGAGGCGTTAAATTGGGCGATCTGGCAGGCCATTCAATAGGACCAAAGCAACCTATCCATTTTCTCCCAAAACGTGTATTCAGTCTTTCTCGAACAAATCTTGTGAAATGAGCAGTACATCAAATCTGCTGAGAATATAGATATCTTCTGAATTCCTCATCCGGCTTTTCCATTGATGGTAATATGCAGCTTTCCAAAATATTCAAATAAACGTGCTGATTAAAATTTTCCTTTATAAAGTAGTAAGGGCAATAATTTTGTAAAAAAATTCCACACCAAATATCAATTTTCTAAATAGCTGACTTCTGCTATTGATTGTAAAATTTGGGTTATCGCTAGACCAATGTTGTGAGTTCTGTGACGACACATGGCCGTTGATAGAACACATAGCTTCATCATTAAATAAAACTTTCCTGTGAAATGTCCTATTTTCCTTAAAATGCTCAACAAACCCACAAACAAAAATCTAATCTGCAGCGTAATTGTCATTTTCGAGGTATGTCTAAATTTTGGTTTAGGTATATGGAAAAATGTTATTTTCATTATAATTTTTCTGTAACAGAAACTTGCAAATGTTTATATGAACTGACCTTTGCCTCAAACACAATTTTGGGTTTTCCTCTGCAGAATTTAGGGGCAACAAAGTTCATCATCTCCATTGTACTTCTTACGTTTTTTTAATATCCAAAATAGACCAGGTTTCATCAAATTTCTTCAACAATTTAAATTCCATACTGATTGGTACTTTAATCTGGGGAAACCTTTCGTTATAATTGTATTGCATATCGATACGAAAGCTGACCAATACCGTAACATTTTACAAAGTAAATACATTCTAATATTTTATTTTACAAAGTAAATACAATGTATTGTTAGCAGTTTTCTTATAATAATTAAGAATTTAATAGACAACTAAATTAAAAATGTATTGAAACTGACAAAATAATTATTTTGACAATTAAATTTAGCAGCTTACTTTGATTATTGAAAACCAATATAATTATTACTTAACTTATTCGCAAGATATAATATACAGGGTGAGTCAATAGTGTATTCCTCTTCGATAACTTTTGAACCGTTAGTGATACAATAATTTATTAAATAAAAAAGTTTCTTGGGTCGATAAGATCTATCATTTAAAATTATTGTGAAATCTACAGAGTGATTTTTTTAAATGGAACACCCTGTATATTCTGTCACCACTTTATTAAATAAAAAGAGTATTATACAATGATATTTTGTTTTTTGGATTTGCATGTAACGTTGACAAGTTATTTAACATTATGTCCATGACGGCATGTCAGTTAATGCGAATTTCAAATGGGAAAACTCTGTTTTTTTAAAAGGAACACCCTGTATTTTGGTACGTGGTTGGATTCCTCCTTAAAATTGCTTTCTTTATTATATACTTCCTATACCTAACTGTTGAAGTTTTCGAGAAAATTAAGGTTTTCTCTTTAACCTTGCGATCATAGTAAATATTAATACAATTTTATCCAGAATGGCTTTGGAAAAACAAAATTGTGCTGTCAAACTGATATTTTGTGGTTTACACGTAATTAATTTTACTTGGTGGTGATTCTTCTGTATTTTCTAGTTGAGTTGAATATTTTTGTTAAATAAATTATGAATTTTTCACACGAAGAGTAGATCGACATGGTTTATACATTGGCAGAAGGGGAGAGAAATCCGCTATTGGCATTAAGAATTTATATTCAGCGTTATCCAGAACGAAGACATCCTCACCATTCTGCATTTGAAAGGTTGCGAGAAAGGTTTGAACGAACTGGACATGTAAATTATGAAAAACATAATAATAATAACACCACATGAAATTACAACCCCCTTTATCCCTGAAGGTCTGAAATGACTTTGTGTGGGAGAGGGCTACACATTTAAAGACAATGGACACACACCCAATATCCGAGTATACTACGATTAATCTCTCTCACAGAAAAATCCCAGTTCCTCGACCGGGAATCGAACCCGGGACCCCGAGATTTCGAGGCAAGTACGTTACCTCTAGACCACGGAGCCATGAACGTACAAAACTAGCAACAAATGAAGGAAATGTGTTTCAAGTTACATTAAGTGTCGTTGAAGATCCGCATAAAAGTACGAGAGAAATTAATAGACAACTTGATATAAGTCAATCCTCTGTAACAAGAATATTGAGGACACAAAACTTTCATCCTTATCAACTTATCATATTCAACTGCTTCAGGAACTAGAGCCAAATGATTTCGAACGTAGGGTAACATTTTGTGAGTGGACACTCAATAAGATTCACCAACAGATTTCGTGCTATTCACTGATGAGGCCACATTTCATAAAAATGGTTGTGGTAATAGACATAACTTACACTACTATGGTACCATGAACCCTCATTCTACGAGAACTGTAGATAATCAACACCGATGGTCACTCAATGTGTGGACAGGGATAGTAGGTGAATATGTAATTGGACCGCATTTCTTTAATGGTCACTTGACTGGGAATATGTACGATTTTTTACAAAATGTACTGGGAGGATTGTTAAACGGGTGTCCTTAAAATGTCTTACAGAAGCTGTGGTTCCAGCACGACGGAGCTCCACCCCATTATAGTATTGCCGTAAGAAACTTTTTAAATGTTACATTTGGTGACAATTGGATAGGTCGAGGAGGACCAGTTCAATGGCCACCAAGGTCGCCAGATATGACAAAATTGGACTTTTTTTTTGTGGGGGGTACATTAAAAGATTAGTGTACAAAACATCACCAACTACAAGAGAAAACATGCAGCAAAGAATTCGACTAGCGTTCGACACCATCACACCTAACATGTCGCAAAATGTAAGTGACTTATTTCTTCATAGAGTCAGAATTTGTAATTTACAACTAGGAGGTCACGTAGTGCATATTTTATAACTTGTTTTTTTTTCTCTTCTATTTACTGTTTACGTTCAAAATTACACTTTTATTTTGTTATGTGCATACCTAAGGTGAGGTGTAAATTTTGTCATTCAAGTTCAATAAATTTGCTACTTTCATTATTTCCTTTACGATTTTATAGAAAATAATTTTTTCGCCTGACCGCAATTTTTGTTTTTCCAAAGCCTCTCTTGATAAAATTATATTAATTTTTAATAAATCTTGCGGGAACGGTGTCTGTACTTGTCGCGGAGAAAATCCTTTATTTGTGTTACATCCTGGATGTGCTTTTGTTGCACACCCAGATATGTGTAGGTCTCTCCGGCATCCAGATGTCTTAGAATGCTTCCGTCTGCGAGCTGCGCATCTTCAGGGAATTCCCCGTATCGTCCTCTCTTGAGGTGGACGACGACTGCACATATGATTGTGAGGTTAAAGAGAAAACCTTAATTTTCTCGAAAACTTCAACAATTAGGTATAGGAAGTATTATACAAAAAATAAAGCAATTTGAAGGAGGAATCCAACTACGTAAAAAAATATAGGGTATTCTATTTACAAAACAGTTTTTCCCATTTGAAATTCACATTAATTGACATGCCATCATGGACACCCTGTAAAATAGAATAATGTAAAAAAGATACTAATACTTAGCGTGCAGTATGAACTAAGAATAGTATAATATTTGCTTACCCAGCTTGTTTTCATAGGTAAATAAAAATTAGTAAATGGACCCTTATAAATCCATAAATATCCAGAAAATGTTAAATAACTTTGCAACATTGCATGCAAATCCAAAAAGCAAAATATCACTGTATAATACTCTTTTCATATAATAAAATGGAGACAAAATATATAGGGTGTTCCATTTAAAAATAAGTATTTTTTGTGTGTAACAGAAAATTTAGGTACCCTGTAGATTTCACAATAATTTTAAATGACAGATCTTATCGACCCAAAAAACTTTTGTATTTAATAAATTGTTGTATCACTAACGGTTCAAAGGTTATCGAAGGAAAACACACTATTGACTCACCCTGTATAGTTATTCTAAACAAAAAATATTTGAGAGTAAATATGGTATGTGCCAACTATATTTCAAAGTCGGCATTTTGTTAATGCATCCTCCTGGATCTTTAAGAGATGAACATTTTCTTTATAGAAGTTAACTTTTTCGTAAATTATAAAACAAAGAAATGATTAGTTCATCCATGAACAACCGGTATAAAAAACTAAAGTTTGGTTATTTACTTGGAGTGTTTAAGGGACGCAGATTTTTTTATTAGATATACATTTTTTCGTAAGTTTCCAAACAAAGAACTTTTTACTCAATCCGTGGGCACTGTATGTAAGTTAAAAATTTATGAGGTATCTAAGGGTTTTAAGGGAAGCAGAATTTATTATAAAGAGGAACTTTTTTTCGTAAATCGCTAAATAAAAAAAGATTTCCCTCTTCACAACTCCATTCGTGGACACTCTGTGCATGAGAAAGGCTATCTCTTATTTCAATCCACCCAACATCTAGCCAGTTGTTCCTACTATTCTCAGTGACTTCTATTAAATGCGTTAAACGCTGAAATTTTTATATTTATCTAAGATCATACATATATATATATATATATATATATATATATATATATATATATATATATATATATTATTATTATTATTATTATTATTAACATGAGTATCACTTTTTTTGTGAATTAAAATAGTGTGAGATTAGAAAAATGTGACGATAAAATTGTCAAAAACCCACTCAAATTTATAATTTACTGGATTTAGCCTTGGATATAGATTTAAAAATTAGATGTCATTTCGGGTGCTAAATCATTATTTAACATCAATAATTTGGAACAAATTAGTAATATGCCATAATATAAACTTGTATAATTTTAAACTTATGTTTTGAAATTAAGTATTAAGCTCGACTAAAGTGCAATCCTCATGTTCTAGTAACATTGAAATATTACGAATTAAAAAATCGTGTATAATTTTATAATTGTTTGATTAGTCGTTATATTAATAGAAATAAAATTTGTCACTTGTTGTCAAGTATAAAGAAAAAATGTCTTTCTCTGTTGAATTTAAAAATGAGCAAATCAACAAATTTATGAAATTTAATCACATTTAACTGTAAAACATATTAGCAACATACAAAAAAATTAAAACTAATTTATACGTTAATGGATCTAATTTACCTTCAACGTTAAAGAAAATGTTCAGTGTGTGTACTAATTGAAAAAACTATGTATTTCTAATATAAAAATATTGTTCATAGCCTCTAGGATAGCAAATCTTCGGAGACCATATTTTTTCACTCACAATCTCCAGCACATCTTTCTGTCTGCAAATTATCTTTTCTTTTTTTTGAAATTATTGGAAAATGTGGTATTTTTCAAGTGGGACACCCTGTATATTATTATGTTATTCGATAGAGATTTTCCTCCTGATTTCAACAATATGTAACACTTCATATTTTAAATAAACAAAGAAAGTTTACTTTTAAGTGTTTTAAAATTGTATTTTCACTCTACACGTATTTCGGCTTTTTAGGCCCTTTTCAAGAGTACAGATAAAGTAATTTAACTTGTCTAAAAAATTACAAATCTTACAAACCATTTTTATTAGTTTAAGTTGCCAGATGTAACATTCAATATATAAGCAAGGAACACAAATTATAATTTAGTACCTCTCATCTGTACTCTTGAAAAGGGCCTAAAAAGCCGAAACACGTGTAGAATGAAAATACAATTTACACATTTGAAAGCAAACTTTCTTTGTTTATTTAAAATATTTAATAATATTTCACAAAAAGCCAACCGCAGAATCAGTACTTCGTATTTTACTATGATCTTTTTTAGACAAAATAAATAATATAAATATAATATTATAAATATGTAGGAGTTACAGACACAATCGAAAACATTATGTTGGCTGTAAAATCATTATTATTTTATTGTTTCCTTTATTTTGACCTTTGTTAAATAATTTAACATCTGAACAATAAAGTCACAGCTAACAATGTTTTCTATTGAATTCGTAACTCCTACATATAAATTTATAATATTTATATTTATTGTGTCAAAAATTTAAAGAAAAATATGAAGTGTCACATATTGTTGAAATCAGAAAGAAAATCTCTATGGACTAGTGCAATAATATACAGGGCGTTCTATTTAAAAAAAATGATTCGCTCTTTGCCAATTAAAAACTGAACAATAATTTTTCAATCTCAGCAAAAAATTTTGAGGAAAACCTATTCAAATAATTTTTTGTTAACTTTTCAAATAAGTTTTCTATATCGATTTAAAATATGGACGCGTTAAGTAGATCACACTGTACAGGGTGATTTTGTGAAAATTCTCACCCCCCCTAATTTTCTTATTTTGATTATTACGAAAAAATGGTAAATACAAAAGTTATACGACTTTTTATGTAAGTTTTAAAAATCGTATCATAAAACAATGGAAAAATGGCTACAGTTCTTAATTTTATTTTTTTTAAAATGGTCACCCCGTATATTTTTACATTTTTAAATAGAATGCTTCCTCACGAACATAATAATATATGGATTGATGGGTATATCTCTAATACTAAGGGAGATATGAGAGAAATTTTGTGTGAGTCCCACCCTCGTTGCCTAACTTTTCGTATCGAAATACGAGTATGTTAAGACAGATCTACAGTCGCCCCTCAGTACGAGGTTGAAAATATAATTTATCAAATTTGTTTATTCTCAAACAGCATAGGATTTTCTCAGAACATCCGTATATCCCAAAACTTGGATAAACTTGTAAAAAGATACCAATTAATAAAATTTTCTTTTGTAACCGTCTATTCGGATATCGTAAGGAGAGAAGGATCTTTCGTCCTCTAGTGTTTCAAATATAGATATCCTGTGAATATCTAATGATATATAGACTACAGACATCCGGAATGGATAATATGTGGGTGTGCTCATTCTAGTATACACTTAAATATAAATATTCACTGGATCTCCACAGAATATACAGTAGATAATCATAAAGCACCATTTATTCTACAATTCTCCAATGATCCTCTATCGTAAATTATAGATATCCATTAGGGACCATATTATGGATATCTTTTTCCTGTTGTAAAATATAAATTATATAAATCCTGTAAACCTGTAAAGCCATTCAGAATAAAAAGCCATAAAGGATTATTTGTTCTGCAGTGATGCAAAGATATATGTATTCACTGACTGGTTCTGAATATTCGTAAACAGATATTTCATAACCTAACCATATACCAATTATAATTATAATTAAACTTATAATTTTTATAAAAAAAAGGGTAGAGTCTAGCTTTTAAGGCTTAGACAATTTTCTAGTAGCGGTGACGCCAACGTGACCCACTAACCAGGAAAGCAGATCATTTGAGACCCTCTGTTTTACATTTTGTAATTTCGAAGCTTTCAAATGCATCCAGCTGTATTATTTATTATATTTCTAATTAATCTTAGCTTGCTAAGATTCTTCCTATGTTTTTTGTCAAATGCGTGTTGGCAACACTAGACATCTGTAGGTACTTCCATATTCGAGATGAGCCATATGCTTTTTAAACCTAGTCTGAATTAAACGTCTCGGTTGCCCAATATACTCTTAATTACAATTCTTACAATTAAATTCGTAAATCCCTGACCTTTCACAACACACTGACGTCATCACGACTAGTAGATCTTGATTTATCGAACTGAGACAGGAGTTTAGTTATAAATAAACAACATTCTTAATATAAGTTTAGTTTTATTCACCTGATACTGCCAACTTGGTTGGCGAAACGCGCATCACGTTTTATGCTACTTCATTGTAGTATGACGTCACATTAAAGGTTTTAAATCATTTCAGAAACAGAGTATATAGATGATTGGATGTATTTGCATTTTATAAACACTTGTAGAATATAAAATAGACATACCTACGCATTAAGAAAATAAAACACATTGCCGTATGAATATATTGAGTAAATTTTAAGTTATCCTGAGGTATTTTATTTATATCAAGTTGTACATCCACAGGATATTCATGAATACATTCCTGCTGATTGGGAACTCATTATTGTTGACCTTATTATCGATTCCACTGACAACAGGGAAGTTATTGGACTTGAAATAATAATACGGCCTATTTAAAATAAGTAAAGGGACAACCGGTTTTCATCAATTACTATAAAATTCAAATCCAATAAAATCATAATACAAACGAGATTTTGTCTTTATGCATATTTAAACATATAACACATACACTTTATTTACAGCGATATAGACGATATAAACAGTGATTCCTTACATCTCGACATATGGGACCACGATGATGAAAGTTCAGTTCTTGAGGCGGTAAGCAAGTTAAATGAGGTTCGAGGCGTCCGGGGACTTGGAAGATTCTTTAAACAAGTTTGTCAATCAGCCAGACAAAGTTCACAGGACGATTTTCTTGGATGCGTAACAATTCCTCTCCAGGTAATTTTACAACATTTCTCTGTAGTAGAGTTAGAGAAAGCTTGTGGTCGCCTAAGAATTTACATAGTAAATGAAGCAAGTTCTATTGTTCTAAAACTTTAAATTATGAAGATTTCTCTGCTTCGAAATAGTATGCTGGGTTGAGAATAGTGTAGAGACGTAGCAAAGCTGTTTTTAGTGAGGTGGTGGAGAACAATATGAATTTGGCAACTAGTTTACTGTATGCTCATTGACAGTGGAAGAGATAAATAATAATTGAATTATAAAGCAAGTTTAAAGAAGGCGTAACTTATTTCTCATTGACTAATTTAAAATCGATATTTTGTCTTCAATGCTCATATATTAATGCCAAGGCACCCTAACATTCTGCATGTTCAAATTAATCCTCCACGTTATACGAGATGTTAGCACAAGATTACGAATGAGTTTAAACTTTGTGTTGGTTTTCTGAATATGAATAATATATTTAATATCCTTCCAGATTTCTTATCTAAAACTTCCTAAACATCGTTACAAATATGTGAGAATTAATACTGTTTTACCATCAATTACAAGACAATTTAAGTAATTATTCTTATTCAATCGATTTAAAATATGTATGTATACAGAATGGATCCTTCCCAAATGTACCCTGTATGATAAAGTTTTTCATGAATAACTCCAACACTGTCCATTAATTCTTATTAAAATATGAAACGTAATTAGACAGTGGTAATTTACTATTAACATCAAAATATGAAAGAAAAAAAACGCTAAGAGGTCCAAAATTTAAACAAAGTAAGAACTAGTGCCATATACAAAAATGAAACAAAGATGTAGCCACGAACGCGTGTCTTGAAATATTGCTCCTTTTCAGTCCAGCGTACGTAGGATATTATTCATCTTCCAACCTTCCAATCTTGTTTTTGTCTTTGTTCTTGATCTGTCCCATTCTAGATCCAATTTCCTAGCTACGCTGCACTAATGAGGAGCAATAATTCTGAAACACGTGTCAGTGGCTGCGCTGTTGTATCTTTTTTGATAAATTTTTTAATTAATACAAATTTTGGAATTTTACAATAATTTGCGGTTTGACAGTTGACAGCTGCCAAAAAGGTTATTTTGATGTCAAAATCATGTTTAATACCCATGAAAACGTAGATTACGATGATTTAGAAAAAAATTCTAACACAATTGTATTTTTTTGTTTAAAAAAAGGTAATTTTTACGCTCTGTAGTCTCTTAGCTAAAAATTGACGCAATAGCAGTAATTTTTTGGCCATAATCGGTTTCAGCATATCAAAATACATAAAGAAACATGGTTTTGATTTAAAGTACAGATTTTTTTTCTTTTGTGTGCCTGTGAATCCTGTGAATCGTTATCTTTTCTATGATTTTTGTCTCATTTGTCTCATTTATTTGGGTTATTTCATTTATCTCATTTATTTATTTATCTTATTTATTTTATTTCTTTTTATTTTTAATTAAGATAAATTATTTCTTTCATTTCAAATTGAATGTTATGATGAGAAAGTACTGTCAAGGAACACCTATCCGAGATGAATTTTTATATTGTCATTACAAATACATCATTGCTTTTATGAGAAATACATAGTTACTAAAAGCCAGAAATCCATCATATTAATTCACAAATATTTTATTTATTATTTTTATTTTTAAATTGCAGGATATTCCCTCAACAGGATTAGAGGGATGGTTTAAACTAGAGGCTCGTTCTCAAAGAAGTTCAGTTCAAGGCAGAATCAGACTGAAAATGTGGTTGTCAACAAGAGAGAACAGAGGGGTTTCAGAAGAAGACAACTGGACCGAATTAACGCAGCATGAGAATTTGTATGCCACCTTTGTAGATTACGAACTGAGGAATTGGGGCAGGGAAACGTGGACGTGGAATGGTGATCTACCGGGACCGGCATTGACAATTTTGCATCAGCATGCAGTTCAAGGTAACTATATTTTTTTAGATCTAGACAATTTGACATAGAATACGTTTTTGATCTAACTAAATACAGATAAAATAATGTATTACAATTTAACTTCTAGCAAAGGTGCCTAGAGCACTTTTAGTCCTGTGTGTGCAATGAGTGAAGGAAGTTGGCATCTATGAAGTTGAACGGGTATTTCTCACATATTTTTTTATTTGCTTATTCGAGAGTATTTATAAATATGAGCTCACAGAATTTGTTCAGTTTTTGAGCCCCGGAAATGGGTTAAAAAATATAACAAAAATTTTGAATTTTAGTCTCATGACGTCATCCGACTAGGTTTGGCGACAAACACAAGTAGCCAGTGGAAGCAAAGACAGAACTGCGGTATTGCCAGTTTTATGTATTGTTTAAGGGCGTGATTGGTGATTAATTATTCAATTATAAATACAACTATAAATTCATTCACACAGATTTTTTTTACCTTAGTACGAATAGAAAATTTTATTTGTATAGTAGGAGAAATCGCTTTAGTGACGGGGCGTGGAGGATAAGACGCTACAGAAAGGGGAGCCGGATTTATCTGTATTGCTCGCTCGTTTACTTTTTTAATGCAGGTTTTTGTGCTCAGTTTAGCTAGCAACAATTTAACAATTGTAGAAAAAAGTATTAACTTGAAATAAAAGTATTGAATTTAAAGTATTGCTTACACATACAGTAATTGCAGTATTCAAGATCGCTTATTATAAATTGTTACTACCCAGCAAGAACCGCGAAGAGATATGACCATTTCTTGCCAGGAAAGGGGATTGAAATATTAGTATAGAATAAAGAAATTATTTAAAATGTAACAGGAAACCTTTAAAAATAAAATCAAAACAAAAAAATATACTCTCAAAATAGTAACAGAAACAAATATTTTTCTTAATAAATAAAATAAAAATAAATTCTAATAGTAGTGTTATTACTATAATAAAAACTGAAAGACGTATTTTTGCCAAAAAAAAAAAACATGTTAATAAATAATAACATCCTGAAAAAGAATATTTTTCAAGCACTAACTACGAAAGCACAAAAACGGAAATAAGTAATACAATTAGTATTACAAAATTCACTTCATTTCACTTCACTTTACCTCACCTCACATCGCTTCTTCCTCTGAATCGTCGCCCTTCACACCCACTTGTTCATTTTCAGATGAAATACTATCCTCTTTCAAATTTATAATAAAGTTTATTTCCACAATTTATATGACATTCATCAATTTTTAAATAATCATCCTCAATTGTAATTACTTTCCTAATTATTTTTTCCTAATGAAGTGTCGAAAATTAACGACACTTCATTTTAAATGAACTCTACGACTTTTTTATCAAAATTCGGAAAAGTATTTCCTTTTCTGGCATTTTTCTTCAATTTACATCAAATTAATTCAATCGGTTTGAAAATACAGAAATATGGCTGTAAAACAACACTTTGTGGCCATATCTCTCCGGTGCAATGTCTATAATATACTTCTTCTCATAATTTTTCCTTTGCAGGACTTCCAAGAGTTGTGCTTTATTATAATTTTCTTCTTAATAGAGATCACATTCTATTAAAAAAATTTGTAACTCCAGTTTAGTAGAATTCTGGTTAGTAATTTTATACAGTTTTCTCGAATGGTACTTCAAATTGTCAAGAATAGTAATGCAATTCAAATTTAATTTTGGAATTAGGGTATTTTCAAACCATTTCTCAAATACTTCTCCCTCTATTGGTAATCTGGTGGTAATCCAAGTTACAGTCTTCCATGCTTTTTCCGCACAGATTCAGTGCATCATCAAACCATCCATCAATTGTCCCACAATGTAATATAATCAACCAAACCTCTTTATTAGGGGCAATGAGATTGGTTAAAATTTTCTAGATCCATCAGTTCATCCTTTTTTTACGGTGTCATGAGTCTCATACCAAGTTTCATCTGGATAATAAATTGGTTTATTTTCGCTTCTGAGTTCTTTTATCTCTTCTAGATATGAATCTCGCCAATCCACAATTCGTCTCCTTTCCATAATCGCCATGCGTTTATTAATAGTTTGATATTTAAATTCAATTTTTCTGACCTAAGTTCCTAGAATTCTTTTGGCATATTTTAGAAGATAATCCATTTCTATTAGTTTTCTGTCTACCACGTCAATAGTTTGGATTTAATTTTTCTGATACGCATCGTTAACTAAAGGTCTTAAATGTTTTGATAACGATAAGTCCAGAGTTTTCGATTGACGGACGTCGAATCGTTGTTTCCTTGGGAGAGCACCATTTTTCACCAGTTTATTTATTGTAGGAAGGGGAACGTTAGTCAGGTATGCTGTTTCATCTAATACATCTAAATCATACAAATTAGGATCATTTACTCGTCGCTGCAAAAGATTATTGTAAACATTAATGCAAATTTGTTTCGCTTACTTGTTCAAATTAGCCGCTTTTTTCTTACTGAAAACACTGATGAACTTTGATTTTCATTATTACTGTAACCACTATCACTTTCATTTTCACAAACACAGTAAGATGTAGATGCAGAGGCCTCCCACGGTCGAAACACTTTCACATTAAATACGATAGCCTTCTTAAATTATTTTCAAAAACACACAAGAAAATAAACAGATATAAAATAATTATTACTTATAATATTACATTTATCATATATTACATAACTCACGGCAACACGATAACGTTCTTAAATTATTTTCAAAAAACACCAGCAAATAAACAGATATAAAATAATTATTGCTTATAACTAATAAATTTATAACACAGTAGCAACGTAAAAAAATTCCATACTAAAATTCACAGTGAATTTAATTAATGCAAAGTAAAATACACGTTGCATAGTAAAATGGGTATATTCACAGTAAATTTAACTTACGTAAAGTAAAAAAAAACGCAAAACGCATTCCATAGTACAATGGGTATATTCACAGTAAACCTAATTAATGCTAAGTGGAAAAACACCATCGCATAGTACAATGTGTACATTTCGTGTTTTTTTTTTTAACAATAACCATTAAAATTTATACCATTATCCATAATTTTCCCTGCCCCTAAAATTCGCTTTAAAATGTCATCATGATCCAAATATATTTTTTTACTTTTATAACTTAATATAATAGGAACAAAAACAAAAAAAATGTCCAATGTACAATAGAATTAATGTTTATTTACTGTGTTTGTAGTTTTGTATTTTCACTGTGCACTTATTTTTCACATACTATGTATTTTGGAATTTTTTTGATGAGTTTCATTTACTTTGCAAATGACTGTATTTTACTTCGCAATAAATCATTTGTTACTGAGCTTTAATTTTATCTACTGCGCTGGGCTTTTGTTTTTGGCTTGGGGTCGTAGACCATGCAGCCAGTGCGCTGGACTTTCCTGTGCCATAAATCTTTAGTTACTGAGATTAAATATTATTTACTATGCTGTATTTAACTGTGTAGTTGGCATTTTCTACTGTGCAATTAACCTTTTTATTCCGCAAATAGTTATTTTTTACTGTGCGTTTAAACCCTAGCCTAAAAACCCTACACCTAATCCTCTATTTTGAATTCCTTTTTCTTAATTGTAAATTACCTTTATTTGCTTTAACTTTGCAAAACGTACCCTATGATGTGCAATCTTGACTTTTATTTTAAGTTGATAACACAGGCACACACAAAATAAAAATTTTTTGTACTTTAAATCAAAACCATGTTTCCTTGTGTATTTTGATGTGCACATCAAGTACAGAATTTTTCTTTTATTTTTGCGTGCATGTGTAATTGATCTGAGCAAAAAACCATATAGTCATGTGGAAATTTAGGGGTGTATTTTTCATGTGTATGTATGCTCACATCATATTTTTTATTTATTAAATTGTCACCTTTTTTAAATTAATTGTGAAGTAACAATTTCACAAAGTATTTCCAGTAAAAATATTTCACGAATGTTCACACTGCTTCTGGGAAGCAAGAAGAGAAATCTAGAAATAAGGGAACGAAACAAAACGTTGACTCATTGCTATAATTCTTGTTATTTACTGACTTGGTGTACTTCTAGCAATCAACAAAGGAAAAATAATGTAGAGCACTGTGAAAACGGAGCTAATAATTTGGCTAAACTTTCTCGAACAAGTACTGCCCACGTTATTTGGATGGAAAGTGCAAAACTTCGTTATTATTCCCAGAAACTTATGAGAGCTTTTAGTTTAATATTTTCAAATATCATAATATTTTCCACTAATTCTGACTTCAGATGATTTTTTTTAAAAATTGAAATTTAATTAGGCCAAGAGAATTAAATATATTGCGACCGTAAAGCAAAAATTATTTGAGTAATTAATTGAGTAATTAACATTCTCACACATCGATAGCGTAAGAAATTTTTGTAAAATGACCATTCGCTACTTCAAGCTCTCAAACTATTCTTCTAAACATATTAAAACATATCTGCATTTGGCATTTTCTGTGTAAATATCTTCCAGCAAGTATTATTGATAACTATTTCATCGGCCCCTGTTTAATCTATAACTGTGTTATTTTTAAATTAAAATATTAATGATCTTACGCCTGCTTTCATAATCAACTTTAAATTTAAAGTTCTTTTAAATTTTGACGTTTGCATTTAAAATACAATGTATTTTAGTTAAAGTGAGATTTAAAATTTATTATGAAAGTGGACCTTAGTAGTCTATGTATGTGATATTCATGTTAAAGTTTTGTAACGAACAAAAGTAAAAAAATATTGAAGAAAATTCTGTTTTGTTCAATGTTTTCAATAAAGTATGGTCTTCCGAACTGGATGTTGTGAACTGTTGATGCCGATTGGGCAACTTGAAGTGTATTTTTGAAAACAACCTTGTTTGAGACTTGAAAACAGTTCAAGTGTATTGACTAGTTGATAAATATTATTTGGTTTGTTAGAAATTAAAGCTTATGAATCTTATGATCATTTGCATTTATTGAAAAAAAGCAAACGTAATTCAATTGTTGTGGTTCAGCATTTTCTAATATGTGAAGAATTGTTGGTGGCTATTGAAGCCTAGATATAACGACAGCATATTCAGCAGCTATTTCAGTGGACTTGGTGCACTCTTAATTACAAGCATCGCCGTAGGTTGCCAGGGCGGCAGTAAAATATTTGTTGTACCAGGTACTGTACTGTAAGTTGTTCCTATTATTTCATCATCGTAAAAGCGTTTTACTTGTTGTAATTCAATATTTAGCTCATTGCTTATTTAAACACTATACTACTAATTTCTAATGCAAAAACGGGGTCGTCAAATCTGCCCTGACAAAATTTACTAAATTTTTAAATGCCATTTCTGAGAGAACGGCCATTATGGATAAGCTTGGCCAAGGTCATTAATCCTACAGAGACGTACTGGATATGCATCAAATGATAATACTTGAATAAGTACAATAATAAAAACAAAAATATTTTATATATTGTGATGTATGTTTTTGTACTATTTCGTTCGCTTTAAATTCTTTTTTATGTATTTCCTTATATTTTGTAAGCTTAGTGCTGCACATTATTATTAAACTGTTAAATGACGTTCACACATGCACATTGTATATCTAAGTGATAACTAATAATAAATAAATAAATAAATAAAAGAAATGGAAATAAATTTTATTAATACTGGTACACTTTATAAAAATATGTACAAAACTCACCTTCTTAAGCAGATTTATGAAGTAGCTTGGTTGTCGTTATCACAAACTGGAGTACTTCTATAATAACTGTGTAGCATCAGATATGTTTCTACAGTTGTCTCCTTAGATTAGGAAAATCTAAGGTTGTCTCAGTAAGCGATGTTCGCTGTGGTGAAAAAATATGTTTGTATTTTGAAAAAGATCATTCGACATCTACGGAAGTAATACAGGCATAACTAAAACACTCTGTGAACTCACTTAACGTAGCTGTAGATGCACCATCACAAATTTGTCTTAATTTAGTAAAATCAGGATCTTTCCGTAATACACTCTCGAATTTTTCAATAACGAGCTTATTTTTTGCGTCATTTATAGTCTATAGCTGTGTATTTACGTCGTCCACTATTTGCAGCGATTCCACTAACGACAACGAAGTATTTTGCAATTTTTCTATTGCGTCGTGTATTCCTCTATAATTGTTATAAATTGTTTTTAAATCTGTTTCACGGGAAATATCTTGAAAGCTTGTCTGGCTTTCCTTAATAGCTGCAGCCTCGTTAGGGTTGAACTGTAGTATCATAGCTTTTATTTGTTGAAAGTATTCAGCATCATAAAAAGCTGCCTACAACCACGTTCCCCAACGTATAAGAATCGGCTCTGGTGGGTCCGGAATACCAGGACACAGTGTATGAAATGCTCGAAGTCGTTTAGGAGATTTGAGAAATACTTTTTTTTGTATTTGCTATTAATGCATCTACCTCTGGAAAATATTTTCGAATCGTTTGCACTTTACACGTAACATGTAAAAACCTACAATCGTCTCTTTGAAGAAAACGGCCCACCAAACGCATTGTCGCAGCACCGTTGGTCACAAACATCAACACTTGACTTGTTGACAGTTCAAATTTTTCGAAAGTCTCCAACACCACCCGCGTAATTGTTTCGCCAGTACACGCAGTTAGTCTTTTGCTAGCTACTAAAAGTGGAAATGTTGGTTTAACAGGGCCGAGTACACGTACTATAACATTTAAAATGAATTTTTTTTTACAATCTGTCATCTCGTCAACACATAACCACAGCCGTGTATTTTTTAATGCACATTTAATCCTATTTATAATGTCTTCACGAACACTTGGTACATATCTACGTAACGATGAACGATTTGGTAAATTCACCTGGGGATTGTATTTATTCCAGAACTCCCGAAATGCTGGTTTATCCAATATGCGCAGGAGAACATCACAGGCAATCAGCATTAACAGTAAATCAAACATAAACTGAGGTTCCAAAGAAGACACGCCATTTTTTTAAATTTTTATGCCGGTTACTATTGACATGAATTTTGCAGCTGTATTTATTCCAGCACATTAAGTCTTGATCACAAACTTTACAAATTATTTTACATCCATCATAGAATAAATCCGGAAATTCACCGATAAATTTATTCATTTTATCAGCGCACGGTTGTTTTCTACTTTTTACGCTCAACATTATTTATTATTTCTTAGTACTCTATGAACGACCGACAGATAACAACTGACGTGTGTCGTGTCCTTGTCATCGTAAACAAGCGCGCGATGGCATTGATATTGCGCCCGACTCTGAATCTACCATCGCTTGGCCAGGCTTAATTATGGAGCTGCGAGGTCCATAAAGGAGTAGGTTACCTCTTAACTTTTGACCAATAGAATTAATGGCGGGAATACGTCATCTGTATGCCTGATTTGAAATAGCGCACATTGCTATGCTTTCGTTTGGAACTTCAAAGTTTATGAATTATGTTAATTTTATGTACTCATGTTTATTATTTAATTTAACATGTGTTTTAATAATCAAAAGGAATAGAAATACTAATTATTGAATAAACCTGTGTACATTTATTTTCTTGACGTTACATGTTTTGGGTATGATCAAAATAAAACTACTATTTTCATTAAATTTTATGTTGTCGATTATAAATTATCACCAAATTTAACCATTTTCTCTAACAAATCATCACAGGTTACAACATATAATGTTTTGGCATGGTTTTTAAAACATGTGTAATTGTCTGTTATTTGATGATTATTTACTCCACATTTGATCTCTGGAAAGGCTAAAGCGATTTTAATGAAATATAAGATATAGTTTTGAGCAAAGACGAAAATACAAAATTACGTTTATTCAAGGTGGTTTAAGAATGCCGAACAGACAGTTCGAAAATGTTATAATTTATAATATTTCTTGCATGTTCCAGTTCATTCATTATGATTTCCGATAAAACTGAGATTTTCACATGTTATAGCTAATATACACAGGGTGATCCTTAAGTACATGTATCGAGAAAATTCAGGAAATGATTCCCAAACCTATATTAAGATGAAAAGCTCAAATGATGTTTTTTTCAATAAATTTATTTTAAAAAAAAATGCTCTAATGTTTACAACAAAAAAAGTCTCTAAACGTACACATTATGCACAGCAAGTTTGATAAAAAATCTTCAAGCATTTCAGAGATCTCAGGGTTTTTTATTAACCAATACCCTCCGAAACGACGCAATTATGGGCAAAGTTTCATTTAGCTTTTCATCTCAAAATAGGACAGTGGCTTAATAGTCAAAGAAGGTGAGAATAAAACGTTATAAGATGCCACAAATAAATAACTATAGACATCTCAAAATATAGGTCAGGAATCATTTCCTGAATTTTCTCGATGTACTTATAAGGGTCACCTTATCCTGTAACCAAGTACTGATTTTAGTTTTGTAAATAATCCATAGTCCTTTATAAATATTACGTAAATGAAGGAAAGGGGAAAACTAAATGGACCTATCCTATTTCACCAATTAAATATTTAGGAAATGTAGTTTTATTAGTCGGTTTGGATAAAATTAGTAAAGAAAACCTCTAATTCTCATTTAGTCGACGTTTCGACAAAATTTATTGTCTTCCTCAGGACTACAACATATAACATAAATTATATATAGATTCAAATAAATAAAGATGTAAAACATTTAAACACACAGTATGACTCTTTTTTTATTTTATAGATAACAATAATTTAAAAAATTGAAAAAAATTGAAATTAAAAAGTTATATAAATACACAAAGATAAGTAACAAAATGAGGAATAAATATATTATTTAAAAGGTAAAAAATTATTTTTGTTTAAATACAAAGTAACAAAAAGTAATAAAATATTAGATTAGGAAATCACTCTTACCTAATGAGGTCTTTGGTTTTCAGTCAACATAATCATAATCGTCAAATAAATAAATAACGTCACTTATAATAAACCGATTCTTGGGTCAAACAATGACCAATAGGCAATAAATTAATGGTTTTTAACTAGTTTTAATGCAGATCGATATGAAAGAATGTAAAGGCAAAACAGAAATGAACCAATATATTAACATGCATTTTTAATACACATGAATCCAGTCCCTTATCACAGTAACAATGAAAGAACTATACTAAAAAAATTATTAGTAATCACAAAAAAGACATACCGAATTGTTCTTATTTTCATGTAAAAATTAGTAAAAAATGTATGCATATTTATAAACATCTATTATTGTAATAATTATACAGGGGCTATAATTTTGCAAAGTTAGCTATTAAGTTATTATATATTCTACTCAAATTTTCCGTATCTGTTTTTTTATTAACAGTATTATTGTGTTTGTTAATAAGTATCATCTCGCTAATCAATCGTTTTTTGTAGTTATGTTCATTGTCTAAAATGCTAACATTGTCGAAAATAAACTCGTGGTTTAACTCGAAATGATGAGCTGCTAGAGCAGTTTTTTCTTTTTTTGTGAATGTGTCTTATGTTACACGAGCATTTGTGTTCCTTAATTCGATTTTTTACTAATTGTGTAGTTTGTCCAATATATACAGACCCTCAACTGCATGGAATTTTGTAAACTACATGTGATTTATAATCTAATATTAATTTGTCTTTCATTGTCGAGTATGAATTTCCCACTTTTTTAATATGATAGAAAACAATATTGGAATGTTCATTCGTTAGAATTCTTTTAATCTGTTGTGAAAGGCCTTGTACATACGGTAACTTAAAATATTGTTTATTATTATGAGCCAGTTGTTGTTGATTTGAGGTAACCGTATTTATATTATTCAAATTATTGTTATTTATAATTAAATTCGCTAATGTATTAGGATAATCATTATTCACAAGTTTTTGTTTAAAAATTTTCATAATTTGATCATGAAACCTAAAATCACTTAATTGTAAAATTCTGTTTTTTATACCTAACAAAATATTAAATTTTTGGCTGAAGGGGTGTTGTGAGTGATAGTTAATAATTCTTCCAGAACTAATGTCTATTTCATACCAGTTGGTGACAATCTTTTCATCCTCCGTTCTAATTAATTCTAAATCTAAAAATGGTAGTTTATTTTCAACTTCTGTTTCCATAGTGAACTGTATGTCATCGTGGCACTCGTTAAAATAATTTAATATATTATCTACTTCATTATCAGGAATAGCTAAAATAGTGTCATCAACATAAATCTTGAATAGAGGTACTTCAAATGGTAGTAGTGAATGTATTATATTTAAAATATATCCATGACGATATTGGCAAATATAGGACTTGATGGATTGCCCATTGCTGTGCCTTTCTTTTGTTTATAATACTGACCTTTAAATAGGAAGTAACTACAGTTAAAGCAGTATTTAGTCATTATAAGGAAATATTCTAATGATATATCAGTAAAATTTTGGATATTAGGACATTCTCTACTTATAAAATTTTGTCGAAACGTCGACTAAATGAGAATTTGAGGTTTTCTTTACTAATTTTATCCAAACCGACTAATAAAACTACATTAAGAGATTGTGGATACGAAACTCCTTAGCTAAATAATATTTAGGAAATATT
Source organism: Rhamnusium bicolor (assembly GCA_029963845.1). Taxonomy (NCBI): domain Eukaryota; kingdom Metazoa; phylum Arthropoda; class Insecta; order Coleoptera; family Cerambycidae; genus Rhamnusium; species Rhamnusium bicolor. The sequence goes on along the minus strand of JANEYF010003507.1, from coordinate 64,076 downwards.
ACCAAAATAACTTGTATACCGATAAATAAAATAGCTAAATAGTTTAGAAATCAATCTAATTTAATTATTAACCATAACATATTACACTTATTCTTCTTCTAATTGACTAGTAATAAATTTTAATAAGTAGTTTATTTAGCAGTTAAATAAATGAGTTTAGTTATATCCCAGTAAACACCAAACGCTGGTTGTTTACCGGGACTTTACTGGAGATTCTAGCTGAATAAAAGCCCAGTAAAGGTTCATACTTTGGTGGTTACTGAGATTATATTATTTATTATTTCTTTCTTTCTATGCGGAAATGATTATTGAAACTTCATGTTTAAAATATTTTATTAACAGTAAGGTATTTTACATTAAGACAAATAAAAGACAAATATATAAAGAAATCAATCTCACTAATACATTGACTGCCATAACTCAGTCTTTAAGACCGAGTGTCATATTTGTACAGCACCACCATCTGGGTCTATCAGACCGAGTCACGTATTCGAGATCCTGACGCCTGCTATGCGTTCTGGCATACTTTCACCTACATTTCTTTTACTCTTCAATTGGAATGTTCTTCATATTGTTCAACAAGTTTTTGCAACTTGAATGTTCCTTTATTTACAAAAGCAAGCTGTTTTTCGTCTTCTTTGATCTTAATTATGTAGTAATTCTTCATATGCACCTTCTTGGGGATTTTCTTTACTTGTGGATGGAATATTTTCCACATTTCTTAAAGACAATAATTTACTTAAAATTTGTGTAACGATCTCTTTGCGTTCTCTAGTTTTAACTCGTTCACCTCATGCAGTTGGGCTAGACATTTTTGTCAAAGTTTCAGTCAACAAATTAAGTGATGGGATAGCTAAAACATAATAAAATTAGCCACAAATTATTTTTCAGTAGATAAATTGTATATTGCCTACCAGTTTTTTTAATTTGTTAAGCGATACATTCATCAATTTTGATTTCATTCCATCTTCAAAATCATTAATTGTAACATGTTTATTGCAAAGTCTTTTATTATCGGGGTAAAATTTTCCCTTTCTTTAACATTTTCTAATCCACTCTTTCCTATAATTAAAATGTCAATAGGAAACGAGAAAAATTATATATATTTTTTTAATTCTTCTTTGACCTCTCAGCATTACTCTTATATATAGTTCCCGTCAACTTAAAACAATTTATTTATTATTAATTGGATATTTTTTTCTCCTCAAAATAAATATACTTCATCTTATTGTACATACCTTCTCAAAATAAATGTAATTTAAACCAAATATTGTCCTTTATATAAAAATTCAAACGTCACTTAAAATGTCAAAAACGCACGTAAAAACTGTAAAAAAGAGGTCCATAATAATATAACATATCTAATAATAACTATAAGCAAAATATCAAAATAATATTAAATTACCACACAACACGGTTGTAAAATAAACACAACAAACTTATGATTCACAACACGGCATACGCTATGGCGCGTTACATTCCCCTTTCGTCTTTCCTCACCCTAGATAAGAGGTAACCTACTCCATTACGAACCTCGATGGAGCTGCAGGTGCGTTTAGAGCGCATAGAGCAAGCTGGCAGAAATTTGGTGTCGTGCATCTGCCATAGAATTGATTGGCAAAAGTTTAACTCAAATTACAGAGCGTGAATCTTTTGAAAATGAATATTTTACAGTTTTATACTATAGCAAAGGAATTAATTGTTGAAAATTCCTCTCCAGTAGTGGCGCAGCACACAATGACTGAGATTGCTAGCTTTCAAGGTATGGTTAAACTGCCGAAACCTAATTGTTGGTTTGATAACGGGTTGCAGTTTCGTGACACATTTAAAGCGCTTATTCACGAAAATATAACTTTATCTAATACACAAAAATTGTACTATTTAAAGTCGGCATTAAAAGGTGAAGCCATACATATTATTCAATCTCTTGAAGTATTTGAAATAAATCATGATGTTGCGTGGGGTCCCTTGGAGCAACGGTTTGAAAATAAACGTGTTCTTATTAATTCACACATAAAGTTATTTGATTTGGATGGTTTGGCAAAAGAATCAACATAAAGTTTGCTGGTAGATGGTTTTCAAAGACACTTACGAGTTTTGAAGGATTTAGAACATCCCGTAGCAGAATGGGGTACCTACTTTACTTATTTTTTTAATTTATGATAAACTTGATACGATAACCAAACGTGAGTGGGAAGAATCACTGTCTGCAGGATAGGTGACTTAAATTGAGGACTTTAACAAAATTCTTAAATGAACGGTGCAATTTCTCAAACTCAAATAATTTTTCTTAAGTTACTGACAAAAATAACAAGACATTTTTAAGAAATCTAGTAATAAGGAATGATCCTTACCGCTTGTTTTAACAAAAACTTACCAATGTCTTTGTAAGGTGAATCGTAGCATTTATAACTTAACTATAAACAATTTCTAAACTTGCCTCCCAAATCAGGGCTCATTGAAGTAAAAAATTGAAACTTTGCACAAACTGCTTGACATTTGGGCATTATATTGTTGTTTGTATATCCATGTCTTGTAAAAAATGCGATAAAATGCACCATTCTTTGCTACACTATGATGTTAACGATAATACTACTATAACTGTGCCCGATGCTACGCAACAAAATTTACAAATAAACCGAATTTAATAACTGATGATACTATCGTACAACATGCGAACTTGAGTGCTCACTGTAAACAAAGACATAAACAAGCACATCGCTTTCTATTGGAGTTATTTATGTATTTGAGAAAAATGATAGTCTTGTGGAATGTAGATGTTTATTCGATGTCTAACTTTTGTACTAAAGAACTTGTAGGAAAATTGGGTGTTAATGTGCACAAAATAAATATGCTTGTGTCTGGAATAATCCTGGCTTCAGCAAACATTTGTATTAGGACACAAATTATCATTAAATCAATACATGGTGGTTTTAAAAGAGAACTTTCATGATTGATTATTGATTCGATTACTGAAAAAATACCAGATATTTCGTTTGGCATTTCTTTGTTGAAAATACCGAAAAATATTATTTTTGCATATTCATATTTTAACAATTCAGAAAATATTGATGTATTTGTGGGTGCAGAGATTTTTTGGGACCTCCTTTGCGTGGATTAGATAAAAAATGGTATTAATCAGCCTAATTATTATAACACAATCGAATTAATTTTCATCTTCAAATATGCTTTATTATATTTAATATATTATTGTGCCTTGGTACGCAAATGCAAATATAAATACAATTTGCTGAAATATTCCACTTACTTTTTTAAGAGACATTCTGATTTTGTCAGTATTTCAATATAATAAAATAGTATGATGTCACGACTATCCGCACAGATAAAGTTGAAAGTTGAAAGGCAGTAAAAAATCGAAGGGCATCGCGAGCTCACCATAACAATAAAATAAGATCAGATATAAATTTTTTTCATGTATTTCAGGAGACCTAACAGAGCTTCAAACGGCACTGGCACGATTTGTTGCTGCGGCTCTGGTTTACTTGAAGTACCCACTTGATCCCCGGTGGATGCTACAGCTTCTAACAGACATTGAAAACGCATGGATGAATTTCACTCTCACAAGGGAAGAAGAAATGTGGTTGGCGGAGAAATTCACAGCAATGCAAGGTATATAAATTCTGCTCGATCATATTGACGTACTTTAACATATTATGTAATAGTACAGTTAGTAGTTAATTAATTCAAGTAGAGTAATAAACAAATAACAAGTTGATACAAAAGTAATTTCAATAGCACAAAAAACATTTATATTTTGATAAACAATAAACTCAGCTTTTGCTGAATTCAAAAGCCTGTACGGAGGTGTCCAGATAAGTAAACTTCCTCTTGAGATTTCGGACTGTATTTACTATACCACGTTTTTTGTGACTATACTCTTAACCAGTGTATATTACTTATTTACAAGCCTGAGTTAAAAGGGCGCTAAGGGAGCTGAGGTCCCTTTAGAGATCTCAGAATACTTGGTGTTAAATAAAAAGCTTATTCCAGGATAACACAGAACGTATTTATAGATAATGCAAATATGTAATAGAGAGATAGTATTAATGGTATAATAATCATAATAATAATAATAATAATATATTTTATTGCCCAACAGTAAATATATCACATTGTTCACTTAAGGTGTTATACAGCGAGCGTTGATTAAATTCGACAAGGCGTTAAAGCAAAGTAAATGATATAGGTGTAGATTTCTTATGTGGAGTATTGATAACAGCTTTCACTATAGGTGGAGCGGGCATAATCCATGCACGTCATTATTTACTTTCCTTTAATGTCTATTCGACTTAAAACAGTGTTCGCTATATAATTCCATCATGAAATAAATAGGTGACTTTATGAGAACTTTGTACTACTAGTGGGAAAGTAGAAAGGAGCATTTAGATGTGTCTCCAATTATCTCCATATGATGCCTACTTAGTTGGAAAAACGCGCATACTATCGTGACCTACTGTTCTAAAGATATTTTAATATTTATGCTAGGGTCAATATTATATGTACCGAGTGTAAATGATATCAGGATTATCCCTACAACTGTTTGGTTTTACTCCAAGTAGGACTGAATCCCCAAGTGCAATTCTACAATTCTAAAATGTTGTGTCCATTACACCTCTTGTTCAGGGACACAGTAATGTTTTATTATTATTTTTTTAAACGATTTAACAATACTAATTAAATTTTACAATCAGGAATGTATTCAGTAACTTGTATAATTAATTTAACATGACAGAAATTTAATTTCATCATATGTTTGTGTAATTTCTCTAATTAAACTTGCATGAACTAAAGTTTTGCTATTTCATTACAGAAAGATGGCTGCAACAATTGCGACATCACCGTCAACTATTCCCAGCTCTCCATCCTCCTTCTTTAACTCGCCTGGAATACGTGTTGCGATGCTTGGCGTATATGTCTAATATGGTAAGTTTTATTTAAATTATTATAAAGTTTTAATGAGTAGATTATATAATTAATATCCTACTAGTCTGTTATTTTGTAATAATCATCTATTTTGAGACACATTAAATGATAAATAATGCCCTAGGATATTATAAATTTATAATGCATTCACATTTTCACTACAACACAACACAAAACAACTAAATGGTGATGGCGTTATTGACAAACAAAATGTGTTGCATAGTTACGGCGTTTACAATCAATTTTGATTATTACTATCTTTTAAATCAAATCGTCCTGAACATAATAGATATCAAATTAATCAGTCGTAAATGCCAAAGAATTTTCGAATTAAATAACAGAGTAAGAGGGCATTAAACTTTGAAGGCACCTCGATCGACGTACATTCTCTCGGGCCAGAGGCCCTCGGGAAGTACACTGTCGACTTCGGTGCGTTATTATCCGTATAACACCCTTGACACCTTCATAATTATATTATTATCTTATTTCTCTGTAACATTTTGGTTTCTTAAATTTTTCAAACAAAAGTCATTTCTTTCCTTTTTTTTACCTTGCAGGTGAGGAAACTGTTTTTAGACTTTTTGCAGCTATTTGCAGAAGTTTGCAATAGATATATACAGGGTGATTCAAATAAATGGCATTTGTTTTTAAAGTTCCCCAGAAATAAAAATCAAGAGGTTTGAGATCAGAACTTCGTGGATTCCATGATCATGGTGCCTCGTTTCGACGACCAATCCGTCTTTCTGAATGAATTTCTTGTAACCACTGTCAACCGTTAACAGAATAGTGCTGAAAAGCGACATTATGCATCTACCAGCTATTTAATCTCTAGTTCCGAGGAATCTCTCTCGGTACTTTGAAAGAGCCACTGACTAAAGTCAAATCTTTTTTGGTAATCTCCTGGCAGTTAATTCCTGTACTTTTGCACATGGAAAGGATATAGTTGCTGATCATGAAGTAGGTACCCTCCACGCTCTAGCCTGACTCGTATTTTGCTGTACTGCGACTCGCCTCGTACTTATTGTATTAACTTCTTCCACTACTTCTAATACTCTTTTCAAGTTATAACATTCTTGTAGTTTCTTGCCGCTCCTGTTCGTCATATTTCTTGTTAAATGATCCATTTTCTCTTAAACGTCGATGAATAGTTGAGAAATATTTCATTGATGGGATTATTCTATTTGGATATGTTTCAGTGTAACACCTCATTGCTCCACTTCCATTGACATACATGAAATACATATCGGTCAATTCTTTATAAGAGTAATATGCATCCACTGTAGATAAGTGCAAAATTTAAAAGATATCGTACTTTCTACATAGGACTTGCCTTTTTAACTTGAGCAAATGACGTTTATGCCACTGGAGTTTAAATTTTAACCTGTGGATTTTAATCTCGAACGTATTTAAAACAATGTGGGTGTAAATTTGTTTGCATTTATCCCGAAAATCTTTAATGTTTGGCAATTGTGACAAGAATATCATTTTTGTAAGCAAATGAATGCTGAATCTCCTCGTGTCATCGAATTTTTATTCCATTATTTCTTTCCGCGGATGACTTGAAACTATATTGTAATATCACATCTGAAAATGACTGTATCGAACAAGCTCAATAATATTAATAACTAGTGAATGAGAAACAAATTACCATTAAATGAAGCTAAATGTAATGTTATTACATTTGTAACTAAACATAATGTAATATTTAATTTCAATGCAAACAATCATGCACTCCCATCCTGACATTGTTTGTGATTTATGTTAGATTGCATCTTGAATATGCCTCAATAATATGGCCTCCTAATTACGATACACGTACTCAAAATCTGGAGAGAATTCAACGGCGGTTTTTAAAATACGCTAAGTTTAAAGTAGATGGTACTTATCCTGCCATTGGCTACATGCTGATCTTCTTAAGGAGTTTTTGATGAATAGCCTTGAAAATAGCAGGCATAAATCGTACTTAATTTTTCTCCATAAAATTTTGCAACGTCACAATGATTGTGGAGATATGTTAACTATTCTCTTTTTGTCAGCGAATGTGTAATATTCATCTCCATCCATCTTTAGATATTCTCAGTTCTAGTCTTGCAAACATAAAAAACAATTAAATTGAATTATTTTTGTTTTATTGATGGCCTAAAAAAAATCATTTTCGATCTTATAATAACGTTCATATTCGTAAAATTCACTGGGGACTTTTAAGCCGTTGTTTAGAACGATGAAATTAAGGTGTAAAAAAAGTGGACTATTTTCTTTAAACGATACCTATATTTTTTGTTTAAATACACTGAACTAACATAACTTTCAGCTATCTTATTTTACTTAACATTTAATTGTTTTAAATAATCATTTGCTGAATAAGTAGCTGGCAGCATTGCAATCACTATTGCAATGTGTTTAACGAAATTTTGAAAAAACAGTAAAATATCAACATGTTCATTGCCTTCTACAACTTTTTCTGCAAAATTTGGATGTATCTACTATTTTGTGGCTTTTGAAGAAAGGTTGTTAAAAAAATCTACAGGCTCGATACGTTAATTTATAGTTTATTTCACGAGAGAATACCATTCATTTAATCAGGGTCGGACTGTCTTCATTTGGCCCCATAAGCAGTAGTTGTAATTTAGCCCTTAGGGCCTAACCTCTCCCCCCAAGAAAGATCAAGGTTTTCAGGATATAAAGAAATCATATACTTAAAATAAACACGATAAAAATTTATGTTTTTTATTATTGTTTATTACTAGATAAATGATAAATTCGAACATAAAAGTAAATATCGAAAGGAACAATAATTCAAAAATAAAAAATAATTGGATTTGTACATTGTAAATACAGAGTACAAAAAATATAATATAAATAACGTATCTTAGAGCTAAAACAATACGTTATTTTCTTAACCTAGCTATAACCTCATCTCATTCTTGTTTGGTATTTTTGAAATTTTAATAATGAACAATAACATAATTATAAACTTACTTCAGCATTAATTATTAATTAATTAATTATCCATAAGTACTTATAGTATTTTTGCATGAACGAGAATAAAACAGTATTTTACTGCCTCAAAACAGGTAGTAAAGTAGGCGTTTATTCCCTTGGGATTTAAAGTCGCCATGGAAACCAATGAACAGTACAAACATAATATAACGTCAACATTTGTATTATGTCAAACTTTTAATGGTAGAGGGAAGAAAAAATAAGAATCAAACATAAACCATAAAATATAACTTATTTCAAATTAAAACTAATATTATTAGAGTAATTTTCACAGTTCATAATATGTGGTAATTAGTAATATTTAGTAATATTTAGCAATCTAAATGTCAAGCAGAAATGAATAAAAAATAATGTCAAACAGGCAAGGATACTTAACACTGCCGTAGTTTTCCATAAAATACTGAAACGGCATATACTGCACCCATCTGAAGATAATTAAAACTGTTTTAAGCATCTCCAGATGATGCCAATTTGGATAGCGAAACGAGTGTCGAGTGCAGAATATAGTTTTTATTTTTCTTTTTTTGAGACTTAGGTACTTCCACCTGAATAATTCTTCGTTATCTAAAAAATATAGTTAGTTACCCAGTATGTTACTGGAAAAATAAATCCCTGCGCTTGTGACTTTACATCAAATTAGTCAGAGGGTATTTTTTGACAACTAATATGGGACACAAAAATAATATAATTCCTATTGTTTCCGAAAACGAATCTGTTTCTTTTTTCAAAGTCCTTTTTTTTTTAATATGTCAAGCGTGAAACTAGACTAATTCTAAAAAAAGATAAGTAACTTTGAAAAAGGAAACAGAATTGTTTTCCAAAACGTTAGGAAATTATATTATTATTTTTGTGTCTCATATTAGTTGTCAAAGAACACCCTCTGGCTAATTTTTTAACGTACAGTCACCAGCGCAGAGGTTCATTTTTCTAGTAGCATACTGGGTAACTAACTATGTTTTTTAGATAACGAAGAATTATTCATGTAGTAGTAAGTCCCAAAAAAGAAAAAGAAAATTTTAAAGAATGCCATAAATAACGTTCAGACAGTAATGGTGTTAAAATAGTTTTAATCATCTCAATTAAAAGAGTTTTAATCATCTCCAGGTTATGCCAACTTGGTTGACGTAACGCACGTTGAGTTTTGGTGTTTCGTGGAAAACTACGTAAGTCTGCTATTCACATCAAAGGTTTCAACTCAGTTGAAATACCTAAAAAGGATACCTAAAAAGCTTTGTAGCCAATTTATTTTTTAGTTTTTATATTTCATTTTTTTGCAATAAAAATTGTGCCCGCTCGTGGAAAATGTTGTATGCCCCTCGGGAGTAAAGTGTGTTTTAATCCTAGCATGAATGCCGGGACTAAAACAGGACAAGGCTACCTAAAAAACTTGGTGACCCATTTAGTTTTTATATTTCATTTTTATGCAATAAAAATTGTGCCCGCTCGTCGAAAAATGTTATATGTCCCTTGGAAGTAAGTGTTTTAATCCTAGCATGAATGCCGGGACTAAAACATTCACTTTATGTCCTTGATGCATAAATAACTGTTAATACACACAATCATCTAACACACCACTCACTGAAAGGACTGAGAGAGACGAACCGAATCCGCATGATACCATATACATCAGCTGGTCAAAAGGGAATAATTGTTACTGCATAAAGCATAGTGTAACGCCTGAAGCGGCAGGGTTTAATTTACTTACAGAACCGAGAAGAGCGAGACTGGTAACCTCGCTAATATGGGATGGATGATGCTACTAGTGCCGATTTTACATTTTTCATCTTCATATGAATCGCTGGTTACACTAGTAAAGAGTGAACCACTTGTACTAGCTGGCGCCCGGAGGCCAAACAAATATTTTTGACGTTGTTAATGTAAAATAATATCCTAAAAAGGAAAATGTAAAAAAACATTGTTTCATTTTGCAGTTTGGCCCCCAGAAGTACTTGGCCCCGTCGGCAATTGCCGACCTGCCGACTGGGCCAGTCCGCCTCGGGCTCTGTCTGTCCTTGTCTACATTAAAAATTATCTGTAACCAAAACTGATATATTTGCAGTTTTGATTGCAGACAATATTTAATACAGACAAGGACGGATAGAACTCCGGGCGATTTTACTTAAACTATACGAACGAGATTCTCATGAAATACATTTTATCTACTACTGTACTGCTTTTAAAAAAATAGTTTTCATTTTGTAATACTCATATAATAGGTATTATATTAGTTAATGGAATTCAGATAGAATATTCTTTTTTAAGTGAGAATTCCTTTAGAGCACTGAAGTGTTTATTTGTGAACCTGCCTAATTTGATCTGTTTCAGAAAGCATTCTGGAAATGCTGTCCATTCAATAAGGAAATCCGGGGTGAAATAGTAGCAACCCTAAGAAAAGGGACTCCGGAATGGTTTGCAGCTCTTAGAGCGTCGGTTATGACACTGGATGAGTACGACGCCTCGTTTGTTGATTTTTGTTCTGAAGTTTATGTACAGTTGAAACATGGATTGTCGCATTATCATCCACTGTTTGAGGGGTGAGTTTATTTAAACTGGTACAGATTTACTAATGGATTACATTTACGAGATATTGTGCTAGTGGATACATTCTGAGTGCTATTTTACAAAACTTCTATACATTAAATAACAATACCTTATTATTCTATTCAAATATTAATTAAACTTTGTGTTAACGTACCTACCTTATCATTTCTGATTACATCTTACAGTTATGAATCGTACGATTTATGTTAGCCAATTATGAATGAAGGCAGAATATTTTAATTCAATTCAGACAAAAAACGTGAAATTTGTTGAGGCCGGGGTTTCGCTGAGTGTGCAGGAAGTAGACATTTATTTTGGTTCATTATAAATATTTAAAAAACCAAACATTGCAGGATACTTAACTAATTTTAAGCTTTAACTATTACACACAGTGTGCCTCACTTAAGAGTGTAACAGCGTAATAATTTTTTTGTTTTTTTGTCCGATTTATATCAAACTGGTCTCAAAAGATAGAGGTCACCAAGGTCTATTTAAGAGGGCTAATCGAACCAGTGTTTGTAAGGTAATTTTTCAAAATTTATTTCTTCCATACGGTTTGGTCAAATTACACCAAATTTGGAGGATCAGTAGTTGAAAGTGTACTAGAGGGTACATGTATATCTATTTTAATTAATTTTCACTTTATGTAGGGAAAATTTATACTGTAAATATAAGTGAAATTTGGACGTGATTAGCTCCTGAATTATGATATCAATCGGTAAAATTCGAGATAAAATTCATACATGTCGTCTAGAATGAATCTTCATAATTATGCTCAGCAAGTTTCAAACTTTTATTCCGTACTCTTTGGTTAAAATGAATTTTCTAAATAAGTATCTTTGTCACTACAAATGGAGCAAGGAAGTGTTACCTCTATCGGGAATCGCACCTCAATGAAGTCGGTGAATAAAACGTCCAGTGAAGGTATAGTCAAGAACAAAATTATTCAGAGGCGCATGTATAAAAACTTTCTAGAGAATGACACAGCTATCCGAAGCTTTTTCCCGACTAGGCCCCTTAAGACCACAAAATCACTTTCCATCTTTAAATGCAAGGCCATCTACGATGCCAAATTATATGAGAGAAATCGAAAAATCATAGTAGGCATTTTTAATCAAAAAATTTTATTAACAAAACTTGTTTGAAATCATTCAAAAACCCTGAATCTTGAATTAAATTCTAAGAAAAATGAGGTTTTCATAAAAAAATTCATTTTAGGCATTTTAATAGAAATTATTTCTAAATTAATTTTTTTTTAACACAATTTACACAAATAAATAATAAATACAACCAAAAAAATTAAATATTATGGTCTAAACCTCCATCAACCCTAATGCATGTCTCAATTTCCTTTGTGTTGTTGTTCATAACTTTTTGGAGGGTTGCAGGCGTAATTTCAGCGCAAGCTTGCCTAATCCGGTTTTCTATTTGTTATTTCGTGGCTGCGTTTTGTAGACTTCATTCTTTAGAAACCCCCATAAGAAAGTCCAAGGGCGTGAGGTCAGGTGACCTTGGAGGACTATTTCTTCCAATCCACCTCCGGGGGAAAGTTGTCATTTAGCCAATTTCGTACTACCATTGCATTGTGGATTGGGGCTCCATCAAGTTGAAATATCAGTTTGTTGTATGCAATAAGGAAAGTTTTCAATTTCGATTGAAAATTCAGTTTGCAAAAAAATTAGAAAACGTTCCGCATTTAAATTTCTCTCAAAGAAATATGGCCAAATAATTTATTCATTCAAAATACCGCAACCACACATTCATCTTTTCTGAATACTGACGTCGACAGTTTACAACCTAATGAGGGTTTTCAACGGATCAATTTTGAGTATGTTGAGAGTTAACTGTGTCATTAGTTGTAAATGTCACTTGATCTAAGAATAAAATATTTAAAAAAAAAATTAGGGTTGTTCAAAAACTTTCCCTGACACCAAAAGCAATATTCCAGCCTTCTTCTAATATGTGTAAGAAAACAGGCTTAAAGGGACGTAATTTATTTCGACGGAAGCATCGCCAAATTGTATCCTTGGGTACATTTAAAATTGTGGATTATTAAATTCTGTAGCAGCTTCCCTCGCTGTACGAGAATTATCACCAACTAATTTAACAATTTCCACTTTTTCCGCAGTTGTAAGCATTTTAATTGAAATAAAATATGCTAGAATACAAGAAATCAGACAGAATGCCAACAAATTTACTTGACAACTAATCTGACATTTACAAAATTGTCATTTAGTAGAAACAAAGGAGTCAGAGCATGCTTATCAAAACGAGAAATTTGGGACTGGAATTTTTTTTCATTAAAACCTCATTTTTTTAGAATTTAACTAAACTTCAAATTCAGGGTTTCTGAATGATTTTGAACATGTTTTGTTAATAAAATTTTTTGATTAAAAAAATGCCTACTATGATTTTTTTATTTCTTTTATATAATTTGGCATCGTAGATGGCCTTGCATTTAAAGATGGAAAGTGATTTTGTGGTCTTAAATAGGACCTTGGTGACCTCTATCGTTTGAGACCAGTTTGATTTAAATCGGAAAAGAAACAAAAGAATTATTACGCTGTTACGCTCTAAAGTGAGACACACTGCATAATAATTATACAGGGTGTTTCATTAGCCTCTTTTCAAACTTTTGCAATGAAAAGTAGATTTAATTTCATGAAGGAATGTTCATATAAACGTAGGTCCTATCTTTCCTTGTTCAGAAGTTATAGCGTTTTTAAAATTTTTAAATTGAAAAAGCGTATTAGCCATGATTTAGCATAACAAAATTTAGATAAAATAATCACCTGTCAAAAATCTTGTGGAAGATAATCCACTCCACCTGATACAAGATATGTGGTATCAGCATCGAGGAATACAAGTGACTACTCATTTCCCAAATAAATAGATTGGACCTACGTTCCTATACAAGGGCCATCTAGATCACCCGAATTAAATCCTTGCGATTTTTATTCATGGGGTCACTTTAAGCAACTTGTTTATGCTGTGGAAATAAATGATCGCACAGGATTCAAGATGCTGAAACTCATATTAGAAATAATATGAATTTAATGCGCGTGCAATAGAGTTTAATTCGTAGTTGCCAGTTATATATTCAGGAAAATGGACTAATTTTTGTAGATTTACTGTAGTCTAAATTTTGCTTTCTGTTTATTACAATAAATGTTTTTGATTTTCTTAAATATGATTACTTATTAGTATCTAATGAATCACCCTGTATAGATAAATTTTTAATTATTTATTTTTGTTACAAGTAAATGTTGTGCTCTAAAATAAAAATACAGATATCTGTTGACATATTATAGCCTCATTTGGTTGAATTACATAGTTCTGCCACTGTGAAGGCATTTAATACGTGTGTCTTTTCTCTTGAACGAAAATCAGTTATTAGAAAACTTTATTTTTAATTTTCTTTTTATTTAATAATAGTCGTATAGTTTTTCATATTAAAAGTAGCACGTTATCAGGTTCTGCTGGAAGAAAAATCTACATTGAATTTATTTACAAAAAAATCTTTAAAAATTTGAAATATTTAATCAATACTCTTTAGTGTAAACAATGTGATTATTAGAGGTAGGATTTACCAATCGGATATGACGTAAAACCAGGCTTGGCTTTAGGTGGTTATGTGTCAGATTTGCATGCATATATGAAACGATATCATAACTTGAATTTTATTTTTAGCGAATTTCGTGTTATTCAAAGTTGATAAAGTCAGTTTATTATAAACACTCACTCGAAGAGAACTGGAGGTATAGGGAGATGTACTTATCACTATACTAACACACACAAGTATTTTTCCCTGCCGGTTACAAGAATAAAAGTACATTATTAATATCTATTCTAAATGTTTTTTAGTTAAACTTCGGTGCCTTTCGTTGAAAATCCATTTATATTGCGAGAAGGATCGCTCGACGTCGACAGATAACTGGAGCATACTTAAAACATGTAAACTTTTGCAAAATCACCACATTCATGCCCGATGTAGCAAAGTCTACTTCTTTGCCGTTTAAAAGGTATATTACACCTGCCATCATAACAAATCCGGGAGTTTTTTTAAAACAGTTTGAATTTTGTTTGTATCCTCGCAGCAATTTCTCCTTGTAATTGAAAAATTTATTGTCGAAGATCGAACACAACGTTTATTGCATCAACTGTAGCAAATTCTGATGTTGGCTGATATTGAAGGTCCCGTATGGCTAGAGGAATTCGTGAAAAGCTTCCGTGTATGATCTCCAAACTTTATTGAACAGTTGGATCCATAAATACCTGTTGCGCCTGTGAAATAGCAACTGCGTAGTATTTGGTAGTATTTCATGTAATAACCGTACACGACTTGGTGCTTTAAGAAAAACTTTCTTTACACTAAATATCAAAATATCAACATTAAGGTAGTACCCCCCTAATAGCTTCAGCAATCCTATGAAGCCCATGTGCTAAACATGTTACATGAAATATATTCTGATATGTTTCCTTCACAATTATTCCAGCAGCTTCATATAGTTAACTCCATCGGTAAGAAATAATAAGACCTTGTCCTTATTTTCTGCATATTTGTCACCCCAAAACTCCTTAAATTCACTACCTCCACTATAGTGAGAGAATTTGTAGCTTCTATAACATTAGAGGCAATCAAGTGCCCGCTCATTGAACAATTTTCCTCTAATGCACCCACTAAAACATTCGCTACCTTAAGCCTGCAAGCATTAGTGGTTTCGTCCACGCTAAGCCAGATGTATTTCTCATTAAGCTCAGAAGAAATATTCTGTCTAATATTTTCACACTCTGTTGATAAATATTTTTTTCTATTAATATTTGTGTTGAATGAACACGAAATTGCTTTGTTACATCTAGTGCAATACAATTGTCTACCATCAAATTGTAAATCGGCAATATCACGAATCCAAGAATTTACTGTACCTTCCGTCGGTTTAGTACGTTGTGACATTTTAATTGCACATTTTTAGTACCTACGTCCGAAAGTATCCACGTTATGCAAGATACTGTTTGATCGTGTTATATGTTTTCCCACTTCACGCTAGGGCTGGCGGTTGGCCTTCAGTAATGTAAATTACCAAGATACTGTAATTTAAAAGAATTTAATTTAATATAGTGCATTTCCTGCTAAAACTAAGTTACCATAAACATTGTAAAATTAAATAAAATGCACTTAATATGTTTTTGTAGTTTGGGAATGTTTCAGGTGTTTGCAATATATTATATTATATCTGTAAAAGCCATCCCTGGAAACCGATTGGTAAATCCCACGTATGGTGATTATACTTCAGGGATGAGATGTTTTAAACGCAAACAAGGAAAGATTGATTCAGGTGTTTTTTAGGAAAAATATAATTTTCAAGCGGAACAAAATATTAACGCTAAGAAGATTTTATAGGTTATAGATCAAGTTTTTGAAACTACATTTAAATATAATCGAAATATTTCTGTGGGAATTTGAATTCTCCTGGCGCTTCTATTGACACTGACATGTTTTCATCTAGGGTTTGTAACATGTTTCAAAAATAATTTTCAGGATCTACCTCGAATGGTTTTTCTACCTTTGTTAATATGTAAATTTGTTTAAATATAGCACCAAGAATTAATATCTTAACAAACCGTAAATAATTATATAACTGAAAACAAAAAACATCCTTACGGCAATATCACTTTGTATTTGTCAAAATATACCTCAAATAAATCGATGATACTGAAAACTAATTTCATGTAGTACTTATTATTCAATAACTAGACACCGGACAATTTCCGTGAATTCCGGGACCTGTTTCCCGATTAGCCTGCCCTGCTAATAGTAAAGGACAGTCATTGTGCGTGCGCAATGAGATCTAGACCGTATTCCCTATTCAGTTAATTTATAAACGTCACAATCTGTAGACGGCGGGCGCGAGGATAAAAAATAAATAACGTAGGTAGGTTAATCCCATATTTCTTCGCCAACAAAGGAATTTTATGAGAATTTTTTCTGTTTGTCTGTCATCAAGAAAAAATAGACATAGTAGACATAGACATAGTAACTATGTCGACAATATCATGGAGGATGCGCAAAATCAGTACATGTGGATTTGTGTTGACGAAGTCATGGAATTTAAGGAACATATAATCATTAATGTTAGTATGCGTATTTAAGTGTTATTCAGAGTACTCCTCCATTTTTAATATGTAGTAAAAGTGTGTAGCAAACCAATGCGCGAATAGTTGAGGGAATAGTGATAAATGCTTTGAGTAATATTGGTGTTAAAAGTGAAAATGTTTTACTACTTGCATCAGACGCAGCGGCATTATACATTGTGTTCCATAGATGTAACAAGAGATGTAATAGAAAAAAATTTTCGAATTTTGAAAAGGCATTTCGGAAATCAGACCTGCTTGGTGTAAAATTATGATATATCAAAAATTAATGTTATACAGGGTGTTCTATAAGTCAATTTACAAAAATTGTCACTAATAAACTACCTTTATTTTTCAATACATAAAAAAATCCATTGAAAAAAAGTGGTTTAGAATGCAATTTTGGCCCATTTACCAAATTTTAAATACATAAATTTACTTTGGAACTACCCCATTTTAACACGCTTTTATTAGCTTCACTTGTAAGTATATTCCGTGATTCTCAGTATGTTCGTTGGCCGAGCGGGCAAGTCTTAGTCGACGCGAAACGACGGACTCCTCGGGCGTGAGTTCAAATCCCACGGCTGAAATAAAAAAATATTTTTTTTTTCAGAAATATCTGTTGGATCGTAATATGTTATAATATCAGCATCAATAAGCAATATAAATATAGTTTAAAAAAACTACAAAACACGCTTTCATAGCACATCAAACTAAAAAAGTGAAAAGTAAATATAGTTTAAAAAAACTAAACACGCTTTTAAAGCACATCAAACTAAAAAGTGAAAAATAATTATTAATATAAACTGAAAACAATAATGAACGAAAAATACTAGTATTATTGTGAAAAAAGCGTGAGGCGCTTTGTGCTATATTTTTCGTATATCGAGAAACCCACGCTTTTTTCACAATAATACTAGTATTTTTCGTTCATTATTGTTTTCAGTTTATATTAATAATTATTGTCCACTTTTTAGTTTGATGTGCTTTAAAAGCGTGTTTTTTAGTTTTTTTAAACTATATTTATTTTTGCTAATAGTCAGTTTTTTCTTGAAAATAAGAAAAATTTATTAATTGATTTTAGAAAAGATATTTGTAATTTCAGAGCACTCTGAACTTGCAAAAATGATTTTTAAAAATTCAATATAATGTACTAATTTATTGGAAATCCAACGAAATAAAAAACAATTAGAAATCAAACATAAAATACATTGAAATGCAAATAAACAACCAATTCGAATTAGTAAATAAAATAACAAATAGATCCAATAAATGTCACAGAGATACTACTGCTGTGAGAATGTCCGCAATCGTATCTTTAATTAAAATTTTGCCTCGACAGCTGTTAACAACAAAACATGGGAGGTATACATTTTTATTCAGATTTTGGCGAAATTGTGTAAATATACAAACTTTGCTCTTCACCTTGTCGCCCACATTTTATTATATCTACGTAGTTTAAAATGAAAGAGTTCCTCAATATTTTAATTCTTGACCATTTTAAATTTACATTTTTAAAAGCAAATCCTGGAAAATACGATATTCCATAGCAATTTAATTAAAAAAATTAATTTCTAGTATATCCTTCCCTTTGATGGAAATATTTTTTTTATCCAATTTTAAGTGTTAACGATTTGATATCTCAATTAAAAAATGTCTGCAAATATGATTTATTTTTTGTGTTTCTAGCAGTTACACAAAATGACGAGTGCCGATACTAATAAGTTTTTGTGGATGAATATCTCAAATATGTTGTTACCTTATGCTCTCAAGGGGTATTTAAGGATTCTTTCATACTGAACGCAATTTGCTAGAAGGATAGCGGTTAGAGGCTTGTTTACAGAAAGCAAAACTACATGTATCTGTTTGTTGGTCTGTCCTAGGGTAATTTTAGTCTTTGAATTTGGTAAAACTGTGCTGATTTTTGTATCGATTTTCTATTTTATTTTGATTTTGTGTTTATGTACAAGTTTGCTTATCTTGTCTGTCATCCAGCATCACTAAATTCAATGGTAAAAATATTAGTCACATGCTTCCAGAAATTAGAGGACGCCGATAATATCAACGAAGAAATGTCAGTACTTCAGAAAGCGCTCCAGAAAATAGATTCAACGGTACACAATACAGAAATTGCGAAAAGCAACTAGATCTGATACCCAAGAAGACTCCGATAAATCAATAACAAAAGGGTTAGTGACTGTAGATACCAGAATCGTGTGCTCTAAGCACAGAGAGAACCTAGAATGACCACCTGCGTTTAACCTGACAGTCAGTCGGCCGATTTTTGGTACCGATATGATCTGCAGTTCCGAGAGCAGCGTAGTCTTTATCCCTCCGAGTACGCCGACTATAAAGACGACCATTTTGACCAAGTTGCCAGTGTAAAACACTTAGAGCGCTCGTACTAGAGATTGTGATATTTGGTCCGCCTTTTCTCCTCCTTCGAGGTGATGTTTTTCTCGGCAGGGATCGAAAATTTAATGACATACATCACTTTGATTTGATGGTCGAGAAGGATTAAGGTGAGGCTTAATATCTTGGATTCACCTGGCCACATTGGTGTTTGGTCTACTCCATACAACTGCCTTAGAAGGCCGTACGAGTGCCTTAGATCGTGATATATCACTCGCCGGGTTATTTCTGTGGATATATGCAGAAATCGCATATACGGGATATGCTGAAAATAACTGCATGAGCGATTTCGGTGCCTGACGCCAGGTCCTGCAGTGGATATCAGGAACGTTTATATGCCACAGGCGGTTGTTGTACACCAAGATGTCGCTCTTTATAGACCATAATGAATCCCTCGGTGTCCGATTTAAGCCCAGCTTGCTTTAGAAAAGCGACTGTCAGCCTGATCGATAAACCTACGTTTTTATAGAAGGCACTATACTGAGATTTATCGCCATGCTGTCAAAACAGTTTTCCCTGTTCAGCAGCTCCGATTCGGGCTTTCAGGCGATTTGGTTGAGGCCCAGTGACTAACTCTGTCAGCACTTCTCCAGTCTCCTCGCCTGATTTCGATTGCGAGATCGAGTTCATCTACGGCTTTTTTTGCTGCTTTGAACAATTCTGCGCCCTCATTTACAGTATCATGATGTTTCACAAATTGTAAGAGAGAATCTGAGCTCCTGAGGATATTACATGCCATACTCAGTACCACTCTGCCATGCATGTACTCAAGGCTCAAGAATCCTCGGCCCCACCATTGACGTGGGAGGTACACACGCAGAACGGACGATATGGGATGAGTACTTCTGTGAATATTTATCATTTTACGGGTATCTCTGTCTAATTGGAGCATCTCATCTACTCTCCACTTTATTGTTCCAAAGGAGTAGAGCAGTACCAGAACGACAAGCGTGTTAGTCACAGACACCTTGTTTTCTCCTGAAAGTTCAGAAGAGCAAACTTTTCGACCATCTTATTATTGTTATTATTATTGTATTACAGTGGCGTATGGAAACAGTCAAAACATTTAAAAATGTTTCTAGTTAGTGCAAGAACAATAATTTAAAAATCGTAGCTGAAACCTTTATAACCCAAGCTAATGATGCACAGATCTTTTTAATTTAAATGTAAAATAATTTTAAATTATCAAACTAGCTGACATCATCATCAATTTTAGAAGTTTAATACTTATAATATCTTGAATATCATTTCAAAAAATCTGACATATTATTGCTTCGTATTTATGCATTTCTAGAAAAAAGCGATAAAATAATTATTGGGTATTACAAAAGCATTATTTTAAACCTAACATGATAATAATAACATATACCTATAGATTTTTATATTTTATACTGACATTCTTATCTGAATCTGCTAGCATAAAAGTTTTAGACATATAATGAATCAAAAACAACACTTCCAATACATTTTATTATAGAAACTATTAAAACAACTACTCAGTCTAAGAGCAAGAATTGCATTGAATTAAATAACAGTGTTCATTTCTTGAGTGTGAAAATTTTCCTTTTTGGTGAGTTAATATTTTTTTTGCTTCTAATACTAAGAACAGTTGACCTGCTCAATTTATAATAACTTTTGGTGTTCTTACTTCAAAAATCGTTAATCTTTTAAGCAAAATGAATGGTTAATCTTCACGTAAAATATATATAGGGTGATTCAGTTTCCAAGGTATAAACTTCAGGAATGTGTATGTAAAAATAATAAGAGTTGCTTTTATGTACATAATTCGAAAATGAACCATAACTTGTTGGTTTCCATTAAAACAAAAGTTTATAATTTAATATCTAAGGGATGACAAAAGCTGTCGTTTTCAAATTTGGTACACCACCTTTATATGTAAAGCTGCATTTACATTTCAAATCAAAAATAATAACAGAAAGCCGCTGGCGTAGATGCGGGGATTACATACACCTTTTATAGAAATAAGTAGTACGCCTCTGACTGTTTTTGAAAAAAAATTGTAAACCACTAAATTGCTCATGGCATTCTGAAGAAAACAGAGTTTTTGTAAAATTTTGATAAAACAAGCCTTTGCCCATTTATCTGTAGTTAAAATCTTTTGTGCAGACTTTATGAGAGCATTAGAAAAGCTAGCTATGCGAAACAAATAACATTATTTACCTTCCTGTCAAATAGAGTATAATTGTGAAACAATTGTTATTGTGTGTGTGCCTTTTGGGATTAGTGTGATTAATTGTGTTATTACTTATCCTTGTAACTGTAAAAGTCATGCTGATTGTAGGGCTGTCAAAAAATGTTCCGTGGGACAGTGGCGTACGCGAAATTAACTAATACGAGAAACAATAAACTTACAATTTATAACAATGTATGTAAAACTTACCCTCTTAATTAGCTTGATGAACTAGCTTGCTTATCACAAACTGGAGAAGATGTGTAGCCATTTTGCAGCATCGGGTATGTTTTTATGGTTGTCTCCATGAGTGTGAGTGATGTTCGCTTTGGTGAAAATATATTCTTATATTTTGAAAACGACCGTTCGACATCTACTGATGTAATACACGCATACGTAAAATAGCCTTTGAACGCACTTAACGGATCTGGGGCTACACCATCAGATATTTGTCTT
This sequence comes from Rhamnusium bicolor, assembly GCA_029963845.1. NCBI lineage: Eukaryota > Metazoa > Arthropoda > Insecta > Coleoptera > Cerambycidae > Rhamnusium > Rhamnusium bicolor. Next base: position 42,400 of record JANEYF010003507.1, on the reverse strand, counting down.
AGTTTGGTAAAACCGGTGTCTTTATTTAACACACTTGCGAACTTTTCTTTAACGCGCTAATTTGTTGTGTCACCTATAGCGTGTAGCAATATGTTTACTTCGTCCATTATTTGCAATGACTCCGCTAACGACAACGCACTGTTTTCTAATTTTTTTATGCTTTCATGTAATGGTTTATAGTTCTTCGCAATATTTTTTAAAGCTGTTTCAACGGAAATATCTTCGAATTTCGTCTGGTTTTCCTTAATAGCTGCAGCCTCATCTGGATTGAATTGTAGTATCACAGCTTTTATTTGTTGGAAATATTCAGCATAATAAAAAGCTGCCTGCAACCATGTTCCCCAACGTGTAAGAATCGGCTGTGGTGGTTCAAGAATACCGGAACACTTGCTGTGAAATGCACAGAGATGTTTAGGAGATTTAAAAAACACTTTTTTTGTACTTGCTATTTATGTTTCCAGCTCTGGAAAACCTTTTCGAATAGTTTCTGCCACAAGATGTAAAGCATGCACTTTACATGTAACATGTATAAACGTACAACCTTGTTCTTGCAAGGAACGGCCTACCGAACGCATTGTCACGGCGCCATCAGTCACAAACATCAACACTTGACTTTTTGACAGTTCAAATTTTTCTAACGTCTCCAGCACCACCCTGGTAATTGTTTCGCTAGTACACTGACTTAGTCTTTTGTTAGCTAGTCACAGTTGAACTGTCGGTTTAAGAGGGTCCAGTACTCGTACTATAACATTTAAAATAGATTTTTTTTACAATCTGTTGTCTCATCAACAGATAACCACAGCCGTGTATTTTTTAATTCACATTTCATCTTATTTACCACGTCTACATGTACAGTTGGTAGATAGTTACATAACGTTGTGCGACTTGGTAACTTCACCTGGGCATTGTATTTATTCCAGAACTCTCGAAATGGTTGTTTATCGAGTATGTGCAGCGGAACATCACAGGCAATCAGCATTAATAGTAAATCAAACATAAACTGTGTTGTCGAAGGCACGCCATTTTTTTTATTTTTATGGAGTACACTATTTACGTAAAGTCTACAATCACACTTATCTCAGCACTTCAAATCTTTTTTGCACACTTTACAAATTATTTTAGCACCATCATAGAATAAATCTGGGAATTGACCTATGAATTTATTCACTTTGTCAGCAAATGGCCGTTTTCTACCCCTACGTACGTCTGCCATACTTTATTATTAAATTAATATCAACAATACAGTACAACAAATAAAATAAAAACACAAAAACAATATGCAATACGCCCAAGTGACTTAACGTGTACACAACTCGAAAGCTAATAATAGACTGGACTGGAGAAAGAATTTCGCGGTCAAGGTGAATGCCGGCGACAGTAAGTACATCTGTACTCTACAACCATGATACACAGAAACAATTTGCAGCTTTACGTGATTAGTAACAAATAATAATATGCATATATTCATTACATATTATGAATTATGTGACGAAAATGCTAAGGTAGCAGTTCTTGAGTATCAAAGACTTTTTCAAAAAATAAGACACTTCCAGATTCTTGCATTTTTATTATGTTTAGTACGTTTTCGCAACTTTGGCTTGTGCGTAAATTATGAACCGAACAGTGGAAATAATAATCGAAATCATATTCTTCACGCCTTTAATAGAAATTAGAGGCTGATCTCTCGCAGAGCAGCTCAACGGCTGCAAATACCGAAATTGCAAATATTATGAACGTTGCGATATGGTCACAGACGTGTTTATCATCTACAGTACGAGCAAAATTTACACACTGGGGATACGAAAAGCACTTGAATTTTTGCCAGTGGCTTTTAAATTCAGCAGAAGAAAATCCTGATTTTTTGCGTAAAATTCTATGGACAGATGAATCGACATTATTTCAAGATGAATTAAGTGTGAACATTTGGCTGAGTGTTTTCCACAATAACATTTGCTACCCCCAAGATTAAACTCGCAATTATTCCATGAGTTTGTTACCAATGATCTGCTTGACTATATCGAAGATTTGCCCTCCGATTTACGATACGATAGTTGGATACAACTGGATGGTGCTCTAGTGCATTTTAGAAGAGTTGTAAGAGAATGATTAAATGCAAATTATCCACAGAGTTGGACTGGTCGTTTAGGAATAAATGATATGCATCATGAAATAATTAATTACGTTGAACCAGGGACCTGGCCACCCAGGTCACTGGATCTCAACCCACTAGACTTTTATGTTTGAGGATACTTAAAAAGAAAGGGTTTATGATACTCCAATGTTAACAAGAGTAGAATTAGTTTTAAATATTGACCAAACTTGTAATTAAATAGGATTTGAACGAAACAACTACTCAGCGGGTAAGTACCTCGACCTGCACTGGATTACACCTTCAAATCATGATAGATCGATAGCTTATATCATTTGTCAATTCCTAACCAGACATAGACCGGTTTCGAACTTATTTGTTCTCCTCAGTATGCCATAGGTTATGGAACAGACAAATGATAGTGGCCAACCTACTAGTCATATACTAACTAAGTTAAATTGAGTAGTGGTGAGAGGTCTGAAACTTCTCGTATGGTCTAAATGCTACTATCCGACCGACATCATAGATGTCTCTGTGGCGGATAGCGACTTGCGAAGCAAGTACCGAGAGCGGCGACCTCTAGCCCAGGTGGACTAAACTACTGTTATTAAATATGATTTGAACGAAACAACTACTCAGCGGGTAAATATCTCGACCTGCATTGGATTACACCTTCAAATCATGATAGATCGATAGCTAATATCATTTGTCAATTCCTAACCAGACATAGACCGGTTTAGACAGCAGTTTAGTCCACCTGTGCTAGAGGTCGCCGCTCTCGGTACTTGCTTCGCAAGTCGCTATCCACCACAGAGACATCTATGATGTCGGTCGGATAGTAGCATTTAGACCATCCGAGAAGTTTCATGCCTCTCACCACTACTCAATTTACCTTAGTTAGTATATGACTAGTAGGTTGGCCACTAGCATTTGTCTGTTTCTAACCCATGGCATATTGAGGAGAACAAATAAGTTCGAAACCGGTCTATGTCACTTCTTCACATCATTTCACTTTACCTCACCTCACATCGCTTCTTCCTCTGAATCCTCGCCCTTCTCACCCTCTTCTTCATTTTGAGATGAACTACTATCCTCGTTCACATTTACAATAAATTTATTTCCACTATTTATATGAAATTTGGCAATTTCTAAATAATTATCTTCAATTGTAATTACTTTCCTAATTCTTTTTCCCAATCTTCCTTGTTAATTTTCAACATTTCATTTTGAATTAACTCTACTTTTTTCTCGAGTTTCGGAAAAATATTTCCTTTTCTGACATTTTTCTTCAATTTACACCAAATTAATTCAATCGGGTTGAAAATACAGAAATATGGCGGTAATCTTAACACTTTGAGGCCATATCTCTTCGCTAAATTATCTATAATATATTTCTTCTCATAATTTTTCGTTTGCAGGACTTCCAACAGTTGTGCTTTATTATAATTTTCCTCGTAATAGAGATCATATTCCTTTAAAATAATTTTTAATTCCAGCTTAGTAGAACTCTTGTTAGGAATTTTATACAGTTGTCTCGAATGGTATTTCGCATTGTCAAGAACAATAATGCTATTCGGTTTTAATTTTGAAATTAGAGTATTTTCAAACCATTCCTCAAATCTTTCTCCCTCCGTGTTCTTGTGGTAATCCACGTTACAGTCTTCCATGTTTTTTCCGCACAGTTTCAATGCATTATCAACCGATCCATCAACTGATCCACAATGAAATATAATCAACCGAATCCCTTTATTAGGGGGGCAATGAGATTGGTTGACATTTCCTAGATCCATCAATCCATCCTTTTTTTACGGTGTCATGAGTATCATACCAAATTTCATCTAGATAATAAATTGGTCTATTTTCCCTTCTACGTTCTTTTATCTCTTCTAGATATGAGTTTCGCCAATCCACTATTCGTCCACTTTCCATAATCGTCATGTGTTTATTAATAGTTTGATATTTAAATCCAATTTTTTCTCAGCAAAGTTCCTAATGTTCTTTTGGTACATTTTAGACGATAATCCATTTCTTTTAATTTTCTATCTACGACGTCAATAGTTGGGATTTCATTTTTCTGATGCGCGTTGTAAACTAAAGTTTTGGTAACAATGAGTACAGAGTTTTCGATTGATCGGCGTCGAATCTTCGTTTTCTTGGGAGGACACCTTCTTTCACCAGTTTGTGTATTGTGAGACGGAGAACGTTAGTTATAGATGTTGTTTCACTTAGTGCATCTAAATTATACAAATTAGGGTCATTAGCTCGTTGCTTCAAAAGATTATTGTAAACATTAAGGCAAATTCGTTTCGCTTGCTCGTCCAAATGTAGCCGATTTTTTGTTACTGAAAACACTAATGAACATTGATTTTCTTTATCACTGTAATCACTATCACTTTCATTTTCACAAACACAATCATATGCAGACGTAGAGGCCTCCCACGGTCGGAACATTTTTACATCAAATACCTTCTTAAATTATTTTCAAAAACACACCAGCAAATAAACAGATATGAAATAATTTTTACTTATATTACACTATTACACAACTCACTGCAACACGATAACCTTCTTAAATTATTTTCAAAAACTCACCAAGAAATTAACAGATATAAAATAATTATAACTTATATTACACTACTACACAACTCAGTTCAACACGATAACCTTCTTAAATTATTTTCAAAAACACGTCAGCAAATAAACAGATATTAAATAATTATTAATTACCTCATAATATTATACTTACAATAATAATATCAGCACTGCTAGAATGATTCGGTAACAAAATTAAATACGGCTCTGAAGTATCTCAGCATGTAAACTAAACTCCGCCTCGGTCGTGTGCCACAAAAACAATAATCATTGTACTCGCTTTAATGTAAGCGGTGTAAAAGACGGAAGATGTTATGTGTTATACGTATCCCGCCCACATGTCGCGTCTAACCCCGCACGTCCCGTAACAATATAGGTTTCCCCAACTATACAAATAAATCGTAAACGATTTGTTCTATCAAAATTTTATGAAAACACTTTTTTCTTCAGAATACCATGGGCAATTTAGTAGTTCATAACTTTTTCAAAAATATCCAGTGGCGTACTACTTATTTCTGTGAAGGAGGTATGTAACCACCGTATATATGCCAATAGTCTTCTGTTACTATTTTTTACTTAAAATATAAATGCAGCGTTATATAGAAAGGCGGTATGCCAAATTTTAAAACGATAGCTTTTGTTTTCCCATAAATATTAAATTATAAACTTTTTTAATGAAACTTCAACACCCAGTATACAAGTTATGTTGCATTTTTTGAATTATATTTATAGAAGAAACTCCTCTTTTTTTCACCAGCTCTATAGATTCCTGAGGTTTATGCCTTGGAAACTGGACTACCCTGTATATTTTTTTATTTCTCATTTTAAACTAATTCAATTATAAGAAATCAATAGTTCTGTTTTTATTTTGGCTCCATCAGCTAAGAGGAATGTAATTCATCACTAAGTGAATTAATAAGCTTATTTAGAACAACAAGCTAAAGTGCCCAGTAGCTGTACCTATTATGCATGCAAACACCGTGTAAATTAGGTAACCTCATCCAAAACTGCTTGCTTAGTAATGCAGCAGGCATAAATTTGGCAGTAAAGGATTATGTAAACACACATAATCTAATATTCACCTCCATCCCTATTAATTCAGGCATTGCGATTCATTAAAATAATTATCCTCTTCCATTTATTTAATTTAACGAGTTCAAAAGTATATGCCTTACAACAAACTTACTGTTACTAAAGTCAATTTCCAGCAGTAGTAAAGTGCTGCTTCGGTTTTCCGAACTCATCAGTACCTAAAATAGGTAATAAGAATATTCATTAATGTGTATAACATAATGAAACTATATAGTTTATATAAGAACAACTCGTGACTATGAATGTAGTACTTACATTACACATTTATAAACGTTGAAAGTCAGCTGGTTCGACTCCATTAAAGAAAAACTCTCAAAGCATTTTTGTTTTTTAATAAAAACTGTCATTCAGCAAAAAATGAAAAATCTCAGAAAAATAAGTAGCTAAATCTCTGAATATTCTTAAAAATTATTTTGTGGAAGCTACATGTTGTTTAAAATGCTGTGTAAAGATCTTTCCTTTAAACGCAAGTCTCCCCGGGGAAAACTGCGATAAAGCAATAAAATAACATCACATTACAGATATAAAAGGTAAATATATTTCTTTATTATTAAATTTCTCTCAAAATACTTTAGTAAATATTACAAACATCATCAAATAAGTACTTGAAGAAACAGTGTTATCCTGCATGGATATATTTAAAAATATATCGAAATAAAATCTGTCTTGATTATTTACACTACACAAATATTTCCACTCGCTTACATGGAGAAAATTGTAAACATAGTTTACATTCATATCCAGCTGACATAGGTAAAAAATTAGATACATATATTTTCATATGTACAGGAACACCGTACACATATTTTGCATTTGTTTGTGCTGAATTCATGGGTGCAAATTATTATTTTAAGGTATGAATAATCGATTCAGTTTTATTTTCGTTTAAAATTTTCTTTATCAGAATTCTAGACAGATTCTTTTTTAATTATGAAATCACTGTTTCATGTACTTCTAGACGAAAAACAATAAATTAATTATTTGGGTATTATAATAATAAGAAGAATAATAATAATAAATTTTATTAATAGTAAATTATTAAATATGATTTGAACGAAACAACTACTCAGCTGGCAAATACCCCGACCTGCATTGGATTATGCCTTCAAATCATGATAGATCGGTAGCCAATATCATTTGTCAATTCCTAACCAGACATAGACCGGTTTGGAACTTATTAGTTCTCCTCAGTATGCCATAGGTTATGCAACAGACAAATGATAGTGGCCAACCTGCTAGTCATATACTGACTAAGGTAAATTGAGTAGTGGTGAGAGGTATGTGAAACTTCTCATATGGTCCAAATGCTACTATCCGACCGACATCATAGATGTCTCTGTGGCGGATAGCGACTTGCGAAGCAAGTACCGAGAGCGGCGACCTCTAGCCCAGGTGGACTAAACTACTGGTATTAAATACGACTTGAACGAAACAACTACTCAGCGGGCAAATACCCCAACCTGCATTGGATTATACCTTCAAATCATGATAGATCGGTAGCCAATATCATTTGTCAATTCCTAACCAGACATAGACCGGTTTCGAACTTATTATTTCTCCTCAGTATGCATTACCTTAGTCAGTATATGACTAGCAGGTTGGCCACTATCATTTGTCTGTTTCATAACCTATGGCATACTGGTACACCCTCTTTTCTCCTTTAGTTTTGAAGATATTTGATTAAAATTTGGGATATACTATATACTTTTTGACATACAAGTGATTTTTTTTTAATTCCGTTTTCACCAGAACTGACACTAACTTTCAATTTTTAAATGGAATACCCTGTATATTATTGCATTTTTGAATTCTGCATAATTTTCTGAATCCAGCGATACTAAATAAGTGACATTTCAAACGTCAGTATTTTTTATAACATAATTTTTAGTTTTCCATTTAAGTGTGCCATGACGATTCCGATTTATTCTAAATGACACGCGTAATGCTAGAAAAATCGAAATCCCGTCAAAATACTAAATTACATGATTTATGAGCAAATAGAGTTCATCAATATGGTTTTTGGGGAAAAACTCAATTTTTTCAAATGGAACCATATTGGTACCGTGATACCATTTATTAGTACTATTAATAAGGAATTTATTCATATGTCGTATTAAAATGTGCGATAAGTACAAACAAATTACAGCTAAAAGAAAATAAGAACATACAATACTGTTCTAATTAAATGTTAAGAAGTAACTAAGGTGGCTTTGAAAACAATGAAATATTTAGCTTGTCAAACATTTGTTGGTTTACCGGTGTTTTTATTGTGTCTTTAAAAATTGTTTAAAATTCTTATTAATTGTGTTCAAAATGCCGCAAATTTATACAAGAGATGAAAAAGTGGACATGTTAATTATTTATGGGGAATGTAGAAAAAATGCCGTTGCGGCTAGACACCTTTATGCCGAACGATATCCTGATAGACAATGTCCAGCGAGAAATTATTTTAATTGTCTTGAAAATCAATTCCGAAATGAGCCCAACAATGATCTTCGGACGAAGGAACGGAAATTAATGTTTTGGCTCGAGTAGAAGTTGATAAGATTGTTTCTTTAAGTCAAATTGGGTTTGAATTGGAAATCAGTCACCAGTTGCACCAGCACTTGTACGAAAATGATTACGAACGTAGAATGGAATATTGCAATTGGATTTTGCAGAATAATGTGCAGCCAAACAATGATTTTTTGGGAATGATTTTATTTTCAGACGAGTCTAGGTTTACAAATTCATCTTATCATGCACACTTAAATGGAAAACTAAAAATTATATTATAAAAAATATTGACGTTTGAATTGTCACTTATTTGGTATCGTTGGGTTTAGAGAATTATGCAGAATTTAAAAATGCAATAATATACAGGGTGTTCCATTTAAAAATCGAAAGTTTGTGTCACCTCCGGCGAGACCGGAAGTGAAAAATATCATATGTACGTCAAAACGTGCTGCTTATTATGTATATAAAATATTCCAAATTATTAACCGGAATTTAAACCAGATTTTTCGCAGACAACCCTGTATCATTCTGTTCGCAATTTAATTACCTTTATTTTGATATAAGATTTATTCGTTAAACAGATGAATGTAAATTAGTAGTATCGAATTACCTGTTTATACCTGCCAACCCAATAGTTACGCCAGGAAAAAAATAGACAACCTAACGTTTGCATATTCTATAGGCTTCATAGTTTCAATTGGAATAAAATTTGTTCCTTAAACAAATGAGTGCAATGTTTAAAAACAAGTTATTTTTGAACTTTTAATTAATCATAGTCTTGCCAGGAATTTTTTAGCCAACCCACTCGCGATATATTTTATAACTTATTAAAATTAATATAAAATATTTTTCATCCATTAAACGGATGGGTGAAGGTCGTCTTTAATTCGGATCTTAGACTATTACCTTCTTGTTAGCACTAAAAAAAAATTGCATCCAAGTTCGACGGCAATAAATAATTTAATATACGCGACGCGGTTAACTACATAAAAAAAAATACACGTGTTGCTTCGGCCGTCGGCGTCTCAAAACTAAGTAAAATATTTCGGCATATCTGCCATGGAATTAAAGTCGGATCTCGGGAAGGATTTATTATATTTTACAATGAAATACTTAAATAGAGCGGCTTTTCTTTTCACTATTTTGTTTTGAACTTAAATAGTTAAACTACATATTATTAAATTCCTTCACTTAACTAAATTAAAATGTTATATGCAGAGAACACGTGCGGGTAATTGTGGCATACATTAGTTGATGTCGATAGAGAGATCTAAGAAATATAAAACCAAAAATCACCGTAACTGAATGATGCCGCCCGGCGCAGGTGTGGTGTGAGAGTAGGACAAAACACAAACACGGACCGCTCTACGGCTGTGTTGTTTTTATATTTCTTAAACTCCGCAAATCGCAACGAAATGCACTTCTCTTCGTGGATATAGTGGGCATTAAAAAAACGTCGGCTTGTTTGATAGCGATAGAGACATCAAAGATGCCGACCCCGACGTTTCTTTCATCCTACTATAACAGCGACGAGGATATTTTTTTTATAATAATGGTTAGTGACGCATCGGCCATCGGCCCTCATTAGACCATTCCATAGAGATAAACAATAAACATAAAAAAAATCGAGAAATCTGCGACCTACGTTTGACTTTCTTTATTTAGGTTTTTACGTTGCACTCGACTCGGCCGGGCCCCTAATGTGCTCGGGCTCCCCCGCACCGCGGGGGCTGGCGGGGGTAAAATGACGCCACTGCATAGGTATGTCATCTTTTTCATTGGCTCAAACAGTCACATGGTATGCGACGTCCATATTTGTCGAATTCACGGTTTGTTTACATTTAGTTTCTGTGTATTTTAATTTGCACTGGAGGGTTGTTGCTTATTTGGAATAAATAGTTTCAAGGTATGTAATATGGTTAACATTAACAATTAGTATTTAAAAGTCATTCAGTGTAGATTTTAATAGATAACAGTAGAATCGCATAGTTTTAGTTGTATAATATTAGTTATAGTAGGAGAGCTGGTGTCCAAAATGTGCAAGAGTTTTCTCAAAGCTAATTTTTTGAGATTAGGTTACTTTTTAGTGATGGAAAGTAACTGTAGAGTCAGCACTTCCGATACCGGGACACCTGGCGCTGGGACGCTCGCAAAGGTGTAATATTAATTAACGTCTCTAAACTGTTTTCTCAAAGCTCAAAATTTTTAGACAACGAGCAAATATAATATAAAACAAGAATCCAACAGTCAGACAGCAAAATATAGGGACACGTGGCGTCAGCGCTAGTTCATACCTGTCAAAAAAATGACGTGTGTTAAAGTGATTTCTCAAAGCTGAAATTCTCCAAAACATTAATCAAAACTATAAAGTTAATAAAGGAGACAGTCAGACTCATTTATGATAGGACCACGTCAGTCAGCCGTCGATAGATGTGAGAACGGTAACTGCGCGCATTAGTACGCCATTTCTCAATACATATTGTTTATTTTATAACTCAATGGAATGTGGGTTATCAGGGCCGGTCCGATGGGCAGGCGAGCCAGGCGGTCGCCTGGGGCGCTGATTCTTGGGGGCGCTGACTTGCCGCAAGTCGGTTGTAGTTTCTGAATAATTAAATTTAAATTTTAATCAAAAGCACGCACTCCAAATAAGTCCGCACCTGCCCGCCTATCGGTAAGCGTGCTGTATGATAACAAAAAAATCAAAGTAATACCGGCCGGCGAAGTACAAGTGTTGTCGTGGCTATGATGTTTACGTTTTATCGTTTTTATATAGAGCGCCGACTGCCAGTCTTCTTTGACCGAGTTCTGAATTTTCTGTATTTAATTTTATTATTTATTCTCTAACTAAAAACAAAGAATAAACTACTCTTTGCTAAAGAAGCGAAAAGGAGTCATGCTGATTGGAGTAATGCTGATGAAAAAGTGCCCACTGCAATGATTCCAGAGTAAAACGGTTGGCAGTTGATCGATGGCCGATATGATTTCAGTTGGTACGAAGACGATCAGCTACCTAATTTCATTTCTGATGTTTTGATTCAACCGGATGATACACCTGCAGGTAATTTTTGCCAGTCGACTCGCAAATGTGATTCAAAACCTTACTTATTAATGTAATGTATTGCTTAACGCTGAATTTTTGATTTATACACAGATTCGGAATCAACCACCACTGATGACGCCGAAGAATATGGTGCAATCGCGTTTTATTCTAATGAAGATAGTGGCGAAGAACACGACGACGGCAATGATTCTGACGATTAGATGTTTTTTTTGTCAATGAATCAATGATTCTTTTTTTTTCTGTTATAAAAATTAAAATTATTTTTTCTTGTATAAAATAACTGATATCTATATAATAACTGATATATAACAATTACAATTATTAAGAAACAATTAAAACTATTTTTTTATATAAAATAAATGATATGTATTGAGAAAAGGCGTACTAATGTGCGCAGTTACCGTTCTCACATCTATCGACTGCTGACTGACGTGGTCCTATCATAAATGAGTCTGACTGTCTCCTTTATTAACTTTATAGTTTTAATTAATGTTTTGGAGATTTTCAGCTTTGAGAAATCACTTTAACACACGTCATTTTTTTGACAGGTATGAAGTAGCGCTGACGCCACGTGTCCCTATATTTTGCTGTCTGACTGTTGGATTCTTGTTTTATATTATATTTGCTCGTTCTCTATAAATTTTGAGCTTTGAGAAAACAGTTTAGAGACGTTAATTAATATTACACCTTTGCGAGCGTCCCAGCGCCAGGTGTCCCGGTACCGGAAGTGCTGACTCTACAATTATTTTCCATCACTAAAAAGTAACCTAATCTCAAAAAATAAGCTTTGAGAAAACTCTTGCACATTTTGGACGCCAGCTCTTGGACTATTAGTGCGCGGTGTTATTCACTAAAAATGCCGGGCTGTAATGCTGTGCATTGTACCATGAATGAAAAAAAAATTTTGGATTAAAGTTTTCCCACGGGATCCTCACAGATAAAAGGAATAGGCCGTCAAAGTACGAAGGGAAAATTGGATTCCTACAAATATTTCATATTGACATGAGGTTGTTAACTGCACATTTTTATATTGTTTTTTTTACGTACACTTGATTATTTCTTAATTTACAATATGTAAAATTATTGACATTTTATCTTTGAATGAATTGTCGAAAACTTAGACTAGGGCTAGGCTCATAAAGCTTTTTTGTTTGTGCTATAAAAATATAAAACCATGTGGGTTCCAAATAAGTTAGTTTGAAATAAATCTACACGAAAAATTTATACTAACATTTAAGTTAAAAAAGTGGCTAAAATGAAAAGTAAAAAGAAAAAGGTTTTTTTGGTTAATTTTTTCATATGACTCGGTTTCAGGAAAATAAAGGATTTTTTGCAAATATTACGATTTTTCTCAAATTGTTTATTACAATTGTTTATTTAAAAGAAATTGTAAATTATAATGGAAAAAAAAAACAAAAAAAGTAGATTATATTACTCTTTGTTACCAAGTTTTCAAATAAGTTGATAGAGTTTTTGAAAATCAACATTATTAAAACAATTGTATGCAAGGGATTGATAAAAATGGTATCTTTGTTTAGTTATGATTTTTTTTACGGCGAAACTATAGGTTTTATAATAAAATATCAAGGGATCAGATTGTCAGTTATTAAAAGGCCCTTATTTTGCACAAAATTTTTGGTTTATGATAAATAATCTCCAAGATATCTTAACTTTAATGCTGCTGAAATCCCGATGAAATTGAGATTTTTTTGCAGAGCTGTCAAAATTTAAATTCTGGGTTAAAATACTTTTTTCCACTGCAGAAAACTTCTCCACAATGAGTAGAACATCCATGAATTTATTGGACTCGTTTCAGTAATTATAAAATGTACATAATGAATTATATAAACAACTAAGAGCGTCAGTACAGCTGCGCGCCCTACTTTAAGCGCGGTTCACGGCCAAACTATAAAAGATAAATATATACCGTCGCAGAATTTTTTTTTTGAAAATTTTGTCCTCTACAACTTTGGTCCTATAAAATTTTGACGAATCTGGTACGGTCCTCTCAGCGTTTTGGGTGAGGTGTCGCGACGCACCTTTTTAATGTTTTTAATTTTTTTTGCATATTTGTCCGGCCGGTCAAATCTGAAACTTTGGGTCATTATACTCAGTTTTTAATTCCGAAGAGTAACTACAAAATATTTTCAATCACTACCTAATTAATTGTAAGCTTCTAACCTCATTTTCTTGGACTGCTAACCATTGCACAAATGGAAAATCATGGCGCCGCATGCTGTATGGACAGACTCTGTCCTTAAGCTCCTCATTATTGGAAGCTACTTTACCATTCTTCCACAAATGTCAAAGTTATGAAATTCATTGCCCAGTCGTGTTACCTCAGGATCCTTTTCAGCTTAAGATCAAAGTGAAAAAACATCATGTTTGTGCACCATTCTATTTCAGTGTAACTCTTAATGCATCTCTAACTTTTAGAGAGAATCTAACAATAATTTTAAGTATTTTAAATTATTGACTGTAATGTGATTAGACGTTGCGTTGTTTCAATATTAGTGTTAATTTTACATGCATATCTCATAATTCCCATACGTGCTCTTTTCACACATAAACTAACCACAACAGTAATTAATTCAACGAGATAACATTTTAGCCTATACCGACCACAAGCTGATATTGTACAGATGTTGATGATTTAATCCCAACCCCAATACTATGTTTTAGTGTCACAACATTTCACAGATAAGACCTGGTTTAAATGTTTTTACGGTTAACTGTAAATTAAGGCATTAAGGAGTTTGCTCATACACGTTATTCGTTAACACTAAAATATCTTAACTTATTCTATAAATAGTAGTCCATTTAACATGTCATAAATGGCGAGCTAGAGTTCTTTGACTACGAGGAAGTCATCGGGCATATACAGGGTGGGCCAATTTCGATGTTTGTATAGGGTAATTCGGTAACTGTAAGAGATACAAAAAAATGGAAGGCACATTCTCTATCTATTTTTTTTTTGAGACATTCACTGGCGAAAACAAAAATTTGCTATCGTCTTTTGTTTTCAAGTTATAAACAAAACGTCGATTTTTCGACTTTTAGGCATATGGCAATATCTTGGTTGTTTGTAAAGTTATGAAAAAATAACTTTTACATTCTGGATTCACTTTTTTCTGCATAATACAGTGGTGTCGAGAAAATTAAAAAAAGGTACAATATCGAGTTATGGCATAAAGTTGTATTTTTTTTTAAATGGGAATCATAGTTGGCTATATCATATGTGGGGTCGCTTTTGATATGTAAGTATTTAATAGTGAAAATAATCTTTCAGTAGATTACTTTTTTCGTTTTTTCTATTTATTCCAAGTAGGCGTGTGTCACCTATGACAGTGTTTATTAATTTGTCAGTGAATTGCGTATTAATAATAATAATAATAATAATATTTATTGATGTATATAACAAAGAAAATGTTTTACACAAGTCAAAATAAAGATGAACGAACAACGAACATATAAATAGCAAGATATCTATATGACAATATAAGTATAGAGTCAAAAAAGAAAACAATAATAGACATATATATTACATATAACATTTGTATTACACATATAATATTTGTACTACACGTCTACACATATTGTAGAATGGGTCCAAAAAGTGGAGCATACAGCTTAAAAGTAAAACATACAACGTAATTATAAAAAGAAATCCTGAGTTTTATAACAATTTTTATCCAAGAGCACTTTCTTCAATTTAGATTTGAAAATATGAATGTTTCTAGAACATTTAATATCATCTGATAGAAAATTAAAAAATTTACAGCCATTATAAAAAAAACTTTTTTGGTACATCGTCGTTCGACACGACTTTGGTTGTAATAGGCCTTTTGACCTTGTATTGTGATCATGTTCGGTCTGATTAGCAAGAAACTTATGCTTATATTTGTATACATATATGCATACTTCAAGTATATATAAATTAGATACGGTTAAAATTCCTAATTTCTTAAAAGTACTGCGGCAACTCTCACGGTAACCGAGTCCAGAAATAATTCGTATTGCATATTTTTGCAGAATAAATACGCGGTTAGTATATGCACAATTCCCCCAGTTTATAATTCCATACTTCAAAT
The DNA here is from genome assembly GCA_029963845.1 of Rhamnusium bicolor. NCBI lineage: Eukaryota > Metazoa > Arthropoda > Insecta > Coleoptera > Cerambycidae > Rhamnusium > Rhamnusium bicolor. The sequence continues at coordinate 26,976 of JANEYF010003507.1, read as the reverse complement.
GGCTATGAAATTTTGCATAGTAAAGAGGCACGAGAACATCTCTGCTACAGTGGTTAGACATGAAACGTGGATCATAACAATTGCTGCGTAATTTATTACACAGTACGTCTATATGATTACGCCATTGCAAATGCCTGTCAAATGTAACTCCCAGTATTTTAACTGACGTACAGATATTTATGTTACTGTCAGATGGACAAAATTCATTATTTTTTTGTAGAGTAAATAATAACATATTAGTTTTATTTCTATTCAAATTAAGCTTATTGTTTTCAGACCATTTGATTATGTTTGAATACAATAGTTCAGCAGTATGTTTAATATTATTTAGATCTTTATCTATGATTAGGAGATTTGTGTCGTCGGCGTAACATACCGTATAAACGTTTGGAATCTTACTTAGATATGTTATTAAGTCATTTGCAAATATGTTAAACAGAAGGGGACCCAAAACAGATCCTTGAGGAACACCCTGTGTTATGTCACATATGTCGCTTGTAGCATCATCGTTTAATTTGACAGTTTGTGTTCTATTATCAAGGTACGAGGACAGTAGGTTTAAAGGAGTTCCCCTGATTCCATATCTATTAAATTTCTCGATCAGTAGTTCATGGTTAACGACATCAAAAGCACGGGTGAAGTCAATAAATAATCCCAGGGCATATTGTTTCCGATCGAGTGCATTTACAATCATCTCATGGAATTCACAGAGGGCTGTGTCTGTCCTTTTATTTTTAGAGAATCCATGTTGGTAGGGCGAAAGTAGATCATTATCATATAAGAAAAAGGACATTTGATCTTTTAATGCAAGCTCAAAGAGTTTAGATATACTACACAGCAGACTAATTGCTCTATAGTTCCCATAGTCATTAGGGTCACCTTTTTTTGTATATAGGTTTAACTATGGCTAACTTAAAAATATCAGGGAAAATTCCCGTGTTAAAACAGAGGTTTATTAGAAAAGCTAATGGCTGACAGATACTTAATTTACATTTTTTTATTAGGTTGTTCGATATTCCATCATATCCACTAGAGCTGGAAGATTTTAACCTATTTATTAGTGAGATTACGTCCGATGCTAGAATTGGAGCTAAAAAAAATAATTTTGTTCTCGTCATAATTACACCCCATTTATTCGTGAAAGATAAGATGTCTTACGAAAATTATGAGAAATATGATATGCTAGAATGCTTTATTGAAAGTAATAACAATAATTGTGATATTGCATTCAAAATATATTTCAATCGCTATTCAGAAAGAAGACAACCTAATAAAGTTATTTTTAAAAGGTTAAAAGAAAATCTTATTAATTATGGGTCCTTCAACAAGCCCCAAGACCAAAAAATCAGATATTTATATCTAATTTTATAATACATTACAATTACAAAATAAAAATTCAAATTAAAGTAAATGTTCAAACTGATGTCCGTTATATTTGATACATAAATTACACCTCTTGATAACACTCTGAACTGCATTATAAATATAAAGATTTGAAATGGAATTCACACAATCTATAAAATTTTGTCTAAGTTCATTTATGTCGGTACTGGTTTTCTTGTATAATTTGCCTTTAATGTGGCCCCAAAAGAAAATATCCAGTGGCGTTAAGTTAGGTGATCGTGGTGGCCACCTCACTGGTCCGTTATTTTCCATCCAGTTATTTCCAAAATTCGTATTTAATAATTCTGAAACGGTCCTGATATTATGAGGTGGTGCACCATATTGTTGGAAGAACTGATTTCTTGCCTCAATTAAGGGTAGATTGTCCATAAATTCCTCAATAATTTTCTGATTTAAGACTTCGTAGTTCCGTTGGCCATTAAGATTTTCTTGATATATGTGATATGTTAAAACACGATTGCCACGTAGAGCACACCAGACATTAAATCCAAAGCGTCCTTGAGATCGCACGTCAACGATACGGTGAGGGTTCATATCAGACCAATACTACTCGTTATGCCCGTTGAAAATTCCTGCACTGTTAATGTAGGCTTCATCTGTCCAAATTACATTTCTAAAGAAGAATGGATCTTGTTGACTTTTTTGACGATACCATATGCAAAACTCCAATCGTCGCTGATGATCAGTTGGTTGCAGGTGATGTTGTTTCCTTATTGTATAAGGCCTGAATTTGTGTCTTCAAAATACCCAAAGCTTGACGTCTTGAAATCCCAGAATCAGATTCAATTTGACAACTTGAAATTGAAAGATTTGCAACCCCCAATCCAATTACAGTTATAAAAGTTTCTTCAGCATATTCAATGTTGTAATTTTTTGGTCTTGGCTTGTTGAATGACCCGCAATTAATGAGATTTTCTTTTAATCTCTTAAGAATATCTTTTATGGTTGTCTTCTTTCTGGATAGCGATTGAAATATATTTTGGATGCAATATCATAATTGTTATTACTTTGAATAGAGCATTATAGCATATCATATTTCATGTAATTTTCGTAGGACACCTTCACTTTTACGATTAAATGGGGTGTAATTATGACGGAAACAAAATTATTAATATGCAATTTACTGTCATAGATGACACACGCCTACTTGAAATAAATATAAAAAGAAGCAAAAAGTAATCTCCTAAAAGATTATTTTCGCTATTAAATACTTACACATCAAAAGCGACCTCACAGATGATATATAGTTTGAAAGAGAAAAATATTTCCTTTTTAACTAAACAATAGCCAACTGTGATTCCCATTTAAAAAAATACAACTTTATGCCATAACTCGAAATTGCACCTTTTTTAATTTTCTCGCCACCACTGTATTATACAGAAAAAAGTGACTCAAGTTGTTTTTTCATAACTGTACAAACAACCAAGATATTGACATGTGTTTAAAAGTCGAAAAATTGAACTTTCGTTTATAGGTCGAAAACAAAAGACGATAGCAAATTTTTGTTTTCGCCAGTGAATTTGTCTCAAAAAAAAGAGATCGAGAATATGTCTTCCATTTTTTTGTGTCTTTTACAGTTACTGAGTTACCCTATATGAACATTGAAATTTGCCCACCCTGTACAGGGTTAATTTTACTAATTGCACCTCTCTATTTTCTAATATTTTAAGATTTTTAAATACTGATTGATTGATTGATTTAAAAATTTTTCCTATCGATTTCCTTACATAGATTTTGATTCCACAATTAGATTTTGTATTGAATATAATATACATAGGGTGTTTAAAAAAAAGTGTTTTTTTTAGTGAAACATTATGTATATTTTTATATATTTTGATTCTCTGATTTTGCTTGATGCCAAATATATATTAACTTTTACATGATCGCCCTGCAAGTAAAGTTATGGATAAGAAACTTAAAATTTTGCAACTATTATTAAAGTAGGTAAGCTGTAAATTTACAAAAACAACTGCCTGATAACAGTCAAATTACACAGGCCGACACACATTTTGGTGCCTGTGATTCGTTAAGTGTTTTTTGGGTAATTGGGATGCAGGATCCAAAAATACTGTCAAATTTGTTCTATTAGATCTAGTTTTTTAGATGCGGTAATCTGCCCTATTTTTTGAATCGATGAATAGATAATAAAATCATCTCATCTTTTAACCTATGTACATTTCAGGTTATTACTGTGTATTACAACTGTTTGCTAAAATAGTCAGAAAATACGTAGTAAAGTATTTATTTCACAAAATAGACATATAGATGTAAAGCAAATGACCTTCTGAAATTTCAAAGACACAAAATCTCAAGAGAAATTCATAGAATATTACCATTGGCCCTTCAAAACTCGTTAAGCTTTAGAGATCGTTTGATTCAATGCCTAGATCACAATGGATCACAGTTTTAACATTGTTTACACTAATTCATTGTTTTTATAAAAAATAAATTACATGTGCAACCGAAAGTGAGTTATTGTTTCACATGAATTATTCTATCAGTTCCTAATTAAACATAAGGTGTGGCTACATTCGGCCTTAAGAAATAAACAAAAAAGAAAATAATTAAACAGCAAATTTATCCGGTTTTATATACTGTATTTTGATGTTTCCACACTACACAGGGAAGAAGCCTCGTTCGAACTCGTACAGTTAGAGTAGAGGCTGCGTATAAACAACATAGAGCAGAGAGCATAGACTGCATGCGCTGTGGCAAATTCCAATCACATTTTGTATCTAGCGGTCTGCACGAGTTTGACCAAACCCTTCCCAATGTTGTGTTTTGAGATGAAAGCACCGTATTTGATATCAATGGTTTACCAATTCTGTGATGCCCCTAAATTTTAAAAAGAGAACAAGTAGTTATCGAAACGCAACGTTACTTACAAAGCTTTTCTAGTAGAAAAAAATCTGCTAAGTAGAATAATTCACATTCTGCAACAAAAATTAATACTAGAAAATAGTGGGGTTCATAAATTGAACAAAGCAGTGTGGTAGCCGAGCGGGTAAAGCGATTATCACTATTTATTCGGTACCGAAAGTCGATAGTTCGATACCATTCTAGAGCAAGTTAGAAATTGTATTTGTAATTTCTTTCAGACTTAGATGAAAGTAGGAATAATCGATGCCCTAGATGTGGTTCGAACTCTACAATAATCTGTATCTAGCCTAAAATTCTAGGATTCTTGGGTTGTTACTTCGGAGCCTTAACAGGCGGTTAAGAAAACATTTTTTTTAAGTGTCATGCACACGAAAAAAGGAAGTAATGATGCAGCCATTTCACTCTTATATTTATATCTGTTAGGTGGAAATGAGCAATGCACATAAGACTCTATGTGTCGACGCTCTCGTTGAGGCTCCAAATGTGGCTAGCACATGGGAACTTGAATGCAAAAATTGAGTAACGTGTACTATACTTTCCAACCTTGTGTTGGTTTTTGTTCCTGATCTATCCCATCCTGGATTCAATTACCTAGATAGTCTGTACTGACGAGGAGTAATAACACCGAAACACGTGTCAATGGCAACATCGTTTTTTGGTGTATATGGCACAGGTTGATCATAAATAATAATTAATGTTGTTAATTAATTTTTGAATATCAAATTCTAAAATTTATATCGCTAGTTTTCTTAAATACATTCCAAGACTCGTTAAATCCACTGCTGATAAATTTTAAATAACAGTAACCATAATAAATTTGCAACATGCAATGATGTAACAATTTTATGATATATGAGATGGTAATAAACGTTAATAAATTATAACATTATTGCTTAATCGGGCATATAGATTAAAACGGCACCGGCGCGGCGACGTCTCAAAAGGCAGTCAATAACAAATTTGAGGTTTTAGGAAAACAAGGACCTAATGAAAATCAAATTAGGTAAAATTATTTCATAAATTTATTCCCCCGGTGTTTCTTGTGTCGCCCTGATGGCATGGATCATGGACATGCTGCTACATGCAGCACCTCACTATTACGAAAATTGAGTACTCATAAAATGTTGTTGCTAATTCATATGGCGTCATCAGAAAATTAAAAATGAAAGAGCACAGACATACCAACAAACCAATCGGGAATGTCTGAAAAATTGTCCTTTATCGATATCTTTTTAACTATTTCGAAACATTTAGATTGATTACGAAATAAAATAACGAACAAATTTTTATTAGTTTATTTTATTTATTTATGATTAAATTTATAAATTTGAAAATATAAAAAAATTACTATCGTACATAAGACTTTATCCACAAAGAGACACGTTGGGAATCATCCAAAAATATATATTTTTTGACTTAACCACGTTCACGTATCAAGAAAGATTTTAGTTATTTATTAGCTTTCAGATCAACAACAATTTGTGGATTCCTTGGAGAAATATTGTTCGTTTCTTTACCTCTAAAGAAATAAATCAAGAAATGAGGGTCTAGTGACACTGCTGACCTTAAAAAACTAAGACGTTCTTGATAAATTTATTGGAGAACTGCCTATAAACTGTCGAAACTTATACTTATATTTTTAAAAGCAACTTATAAGAGACTCCACTATATAAAGGGTCATGTAATAATCTGTGTGGGAAAGAGAAAAAGAGAAAGGTGATTATTTGAATTTGAAGATTATAAAGAATATTTATAAAGCATAACACAGGGTGGTCACTTTTACAATGTACACCATTGTGATCTCCTAAATCCAAAGAGACTGAGCACCAAAGAGCCAACACTGAATGATGCGCACACACAACATCTTCAGAAGGTGAATGCATGGGCAGAGATAGTATCTAATTGAGTTTTAAGACCGTATCCTTCGACAAAACACTGCCTACACATCGCTAATTGGAGTTTGGACTTTTTTCAGTTTGAGCTTATTTCCGCTATAGTAGTTTTAAACCCCAACCAAGAGAATCCGTAACCATATTTGGTATCTGCAAGATGATGCTCCTTCTTACTATCCCGTTAACGTGCATCAATATCTGAACCAAATTGTTCTAAATAGATTGGTTTAGTAGGGGAGAATTTTTAGAGGCCTTCAAAGTTACCAGACCTGATTCACTGGATTTTTTCTTGTGGGGTTACGTAATCAGAACGGCCTATGAAGATAGGCCTTACAAATAGAATACGAATTCACCAAAAACACCGTCTTTTCTCACCAGATGTACTGAGTCCCTACTTTAACTGCGGGTATTTTAAAAATGGCAGAGCAGAAAAAATTAAAAAAATTATGAATTCATTATGTATCTATTGGAAACCATTCACTGAAATTTGAATAACGTACGTTGAGCAATTTTGAAGACTGAGGTTTAAATGAAAGAAAGGTACAATTTCGGGAAAAAAATTTTTTTATTGCATTTCTGAACAAATCTCGACGAATTATAATGAAAAAACATAACTTTATGGAAAAAGTCTCTTCGTAGTATCGTGATAGCAGCCACAGTTTTTGAAATAAAGCTTTCAAATTTGGTACACATGTTCTAAAGGCCAAAGACAATGATCGAATTGGTGATGTGCAAAATTGGCCAGCTGAAATAAGGTCCAGGACACTCAAACTTTTTTGTATTTGACTACAAGAAAATATATTTTTAATGAAAGATTGTAAATCATGTCTTTTATATCAAGCCAGTAAAATATTTTTTCCAAGTACTTAAATAAAGCTGATGTAAACAGAAATTTTGTACACATTTGACATCATAAAATGAGGTTAGGATAAATTTGGCAGTTTGACATTTGAAATATCTAATTTAGTTACAAAGATATCATAGTCTAAGAGCTGGCTACATAAAAAAGCAAGGTATAAGGTACATAAAATGTGAATAGCTAGATAGGTTCCATTAGCGCTCCCGAACACCGAGTGGCCAGTCTGCCAGCGCGATTAGGAAGATTAAGGCGGGGGCGGACGGTCAAAGATGACAAATTTTACAATAAAAAAAATGATAATGCTCATGGATAAAAATTATTAGGAAGTGAAGTATTTGTTGCTACGAAACGCGGAAAATTATTGGCAGACGATTTCGTGGAAGAGAAATGGCCGGCAGACTTCAACAAAGCGACGTTATCTTTAGTGAGAAAAAAAATGATTAAAAATTTTTGAGAATGATTGTTAAACTGTTGAGGAAGCTATGTTGTCAATGGCAGACGAAAAAATGGAAGACAACATCGGGGCAGACCGTATTGAAGAGCGCGGTCTCGAGCGCATTCTCGATCGCGCTTAACGAGTTAGTTCCGTACGATGCATTATAACGATTTATTATTTTGTTAATTATATTATGAGGACAATAAGTTAACAATTACTATATTATACAAGTGCTAAAAGATATGTTTACCATTAAAATAATTTTTTTATTAACAAATAATACAAATAAATTGTAGACTTATTCTATTTCGCTGTTTGTGTCTTCTTCGCTTTCGCAATCGATGTCATCCTCAGATTGGATTTCGTTAACATCTGTTGAAAAACAAAATTAAAAATTAAAAATGGCTATTAACAAATATAAGAACGAAAGCGTGTGGAAATATTTGTACCTTCAGGCTGTTCTTGATCGATAATAACGTCTTTAACGGTAGATGGTATCTGAGGTCCATCGAACCATTGGAACTGGTATTTGGAGTCGACTATTACCCATCCGAAGTCTCCTGGCACCAAATTAGTCGGAATTTTCTTGTGAGCGTGGCTCCACAATCTGGCGATATACATGAATCTTAAGAATTGTGGTCTTAATTCAGCTGCACAAGGAGGTATCGATGAAGCATCAAAATTTTGTAGGTTTTTTTTTTAAATGGTTCGTTGACGTTATTGACTTTGTAATTTAAAAAAATAAAGCGCAAAACGAGCATTATCTACGGAATCAAGTGATTTCATCGTATAAAGTGAACAAAAAAATTTTTCAATATTTCGAAATACAGTAAGTCTATCACAATCTTCATTGCTTAATTCAGCAAATGCGCGTTGAAATTGTTCGCTTAACAGTAATAATTTTAAAGGACGCTGTTTTCCTTTTCCAAAAAAGCTGGATTGATATCACATCCAGTGAATGCATCACATCCAGTGAATGCATGAAACCCTGATAAAGATTTACAAAATAATTCTCCGTGTCTATCATAAAGTGCTGACAAGTCAATTATGCGCTGTTTGTTTAAAATACCCGTTTGGATTCAAACTTTACTATTCTTTTTTAGCTTATCCATGTTGGCTAGCATTATAATAAGTATGTCCGTGTCGGAACATTTTATTATAATGTTAGCTTCCTCCGGAATATTGCACGCGTGAAAAACTATTTTCGTATCAGCTTCTTCATGAGCTTCTAACGCGCTTTTCAATACAGTCTGCCCCGATGTTGCCTTCCATATTTTCGGCTGCCATTGACAACATAGCTTCCTCAACAGTTTAACAATCATTCTCAAAAATTTTTAATCATGAGGCTTATCATTTTTTTCTCACGCCGCTTTGTTGAAGTCTGCCGGCCATTTCTCTTCCACGAAATCGTCTGCCAATAATTTTCCGCGTTTGGTAGCAACAAATACTTCACTTCCCAATAATTTTTATCCATGAGCATTATCATTTTTTTCATTGTAAAATTTGTCATCTTTGACCGTCCGCCCCCGTCTTAATCTTCCTAATCGCGCTGGCAGACTGGCCACTCGGTGTTCGGGAGCGTTAATGGAACCCCTCTAGCTATTCACATTTCATGTACCTTATACCTTACTTTTTTATGTAGCCAGCTCTCCGTCTGTCAATGTCAATTAGTAGAAATTATTAAAATATATGACATGAATTGTTATTGACAGTATCGAAGGACGCTGATAATTATTTAAAAATTTTAATGAAATATTTCAAGGTATGCTTTTAAAATTTAATTGAGATAAATGAAGAATTAAATAGAATGATTTTTTAGATTAGGATGATATACTGGTATAAGAAAGTTATGTGCTGGCCACATCAGATATTGTTAAGTAGATTTTAACCTTACTTTTAATCCGTCCTATGTAAATAAAATTTTAGGTATCGATAAAATACAACTCTTTTCTGGCACTGTCTTTTTTTTCAACATTTTTTATTTTAAAATTTGGAGTTATTGTCAAATACGTGACCTCATGCACATTCGGTTCTTTTTCAAAATATTCAAAAAAATCTTTAATAAAAGATAACACCACATGTAATTAACACTACATGTAATTACAACCCCCTTTCTTTATCCCTAAAGGTCTGGGAATGACTTTGTGTGGGAGAAGGTTACACAGTAAGAGACAACGGACACATCCAATATCCGAGTAGACTGGGATTAATTTCTCTTTCCGAAAAAATCCTAGTTCCTCGACCAGAAATCAAACCCGGGACCCCGAGGTTTCGAGGCAAGTACGTTACCTCTAGACCACGGAGCCATGTATAAAATGCAGAAATGTTCAAAAACAATATTTCAGAAATATCAAATGTTAAGGGGCCTAGTCGGGAAAAAGCTTCGAATAGCTGTGTCACTCTCTAGAAAGTTTTTATACATGCGCCGCTGAATAATTTTGCTCTTGACTATACCTTCACTGGACGTTTTATTCACCGACTTCATTGAGGTGCGATTCCCGAGAGAGGTAACACTTCTTTGCTCCATTTGTAGTGACAAAGATACTTATTTAGAAAATTTATTTTCACCAAATAGTACCGAATAAAAGTTTGAAACTTGCTGAGCATAATTATGAAGATTCATTCTGACGACATGTATGAATTTTACCCCGAATTTTACCGATTGATATCATAATTCAGGAGCTAATCACGTCCAAATTTCACTTGTATTTACAGTATAAATTTTCCCTACATAAAGTGAAAATTAATTAAAATAGATATACATGTACCCTCTAGTACACTTTGAACTACTGATCCTCCAAATTTGGTGTAATTTGACCAAACCGTATGGAAGAAATAAATTTTGAAAAATTACCTTACAAACACGGGTTCGATTAGCCCTCTTAATTGAGTTGTCAAGCACAATAAATAATATAAATATTTCTTTCCTTATTTATTTGTTTGAAAGAGTAAAATAAGATACGCGCTTGCAACACACACGTTTTACAATGTTCAGTTTCTTTGTTACTTTGGTATTATGTGATAATCTAAATTTTACAAATATTTTTTTTTTGTTTCAGCACAAACGGCATCCCGTACTTCAGTGTAGTTTTTAAGCAACTAGATAAATTAATGTCCGACGAAGTAATAGCATTTTTGAACCAGAACGAGCATCCGGATGCAGCTTATAGCCGACTCACATTTTCCGTTTATTTAGAAGTAAAGGACTTGGCCACCTTTAATCAAAATCTGCCGATGGGAGGGGATCACAAACTATTTCTACCCCGTTGCCATGAATGGTTTGAACCTTCTGTCAGTTGCTGGTTAAACGTCTGTAAAGGAAAAGCTCTTCAGAGAGTAAGTTACTTCCAAATAGAGCCACCACTGTAATCAGTAGAAGTGACTGCAGCTTTTTGTGTGCAATACCTGTTCATTGGAAGATCTCAATCGCGTGTTCTCGAAACTATTCCTAGACATTTCAAAAGTAAATTTATTACCGACGTGACAAAATGGCACGCATGACACTATAGAATAGAATAGAATTTGTTGATATAAAACACCAAACAGCATATACACAAATCAGCAGAATTTTCCAATTAGTAGATATATGGGATATAAAAAACATATTGTATAAAAATGCTAAAAAATTAAATACATATGTAAAAAGGAACATACTACACATACAGAGTCACAAATATTTAAAGGGTCGCCAATGGCATCTCGAGAACCAAAAATACGAAATAGGTTAAGTTAGACAAAAGTCGTCTAATTATGTTTTCTTCCGTTCAAAAGCTTTGAAATTTTTTTGTAAATCCTGAACTGAAAATTCAAAAATTTTCTTAAATATTGTATGTAATTTATTTACGTATATTTTATTTTTCTTGCGACATTCTGTAGTTGCCAATTAATTATTTATTTTTAATTATATACAGAGTGGGGCAATAATCGTCCGACTTCGATAACACGAGTTCTACGATAGCTAGAAATTTTTAAAAAAAATACTAGATAAAAAGTATATATACAGGGCAAGCCAAGATTCTACAGGGTCAACTGCCTTTTTTAAAATGGAATAGCATATATATCAGTACATTTTAAAGCTTATTTCTAGTCCCCTTCCACCCCTATATTATTATTGACTATCTCCCAATGACTTGGATATAATGAGTTTTCTTATTAAAATAATGCCATCTGCAGATACATAGATTTTAAAAAATCGCTACAGTCACACTTATGGATTTAAGAAAAAATACCAGTTAGGAGACATCTGTGTGATGTTCCCGAATTTATTTCACTTCCTAAAAGTATACAGGGTAGTCAACATGATTTTTTAATTTAGAACTTTTTAAATTGAATTTTTTCAATGTTTTCAAATAAAATACCCTGTATGTTTTTCGACCATGTGATGTAAAATTGAAAAACGACATTTTTTGTATTTTGTCTATTTTTTGTATTTTATATCTATTTGTAACCATTTTCGAATTATTGTGCAATAAGTACAAAATTCAAGAATAAACTTAAAAACTAAAGGTTGTTTCAAATAATTCAACAGAAAAAATTGTAATAAGTGCTCCACATGTTGTCCATTTTGATTGACACATATCTATATGCACCTTTGGAATTAGGTTTCTACTGGTCTTAAAATTGCCGATGTGAAACTTTCAAAAGCAGTTATTATCCTTTCCTTCATATTTTGGATTGTAGTTGATGTATCTCTATGAGCAATTTTCTTCACGTATCCCCATAAAAAGAAATCCATTTTAGTAAGATCTGGGGATATAGCAGGCCATTTAGTGGGGCCATTTCTTCCAATCCATTGATGTGGGTAGATATTATTTAGGTAATCCCTTATTACATTTAAATAATGTGGTTGAGCACCAACTTGCCGAAACCACATCCTATTTCGGATCCTTACAGGGAGATTCACCAATAGATATAACAGTTCTCCAAAAAATGAAGATAAATAGCTTCAGCCAATGTACCATCGAAGAAATGTGGCCCATTACATGTTCTCCAATAATTCCTCCCTAAACGTTTATGGATCTTATGTGCTGGTTATCAACTTGCCTGAAAAGGTAAGGATTTTCTGAAGCATGATAATGAAAATTGTGACTGTTAATAAATATATATATATATATATATATATATATATATATATATATATATATATATATATATATATATATATATATATATATATATATATATATATATATATATATATATATATATATATATATATATATATATATATATATTCAAAAAAGTTCTAAATTGAAAAATCATTTTTGGCCACTCTGTATACTTTTACGAAGTGAAATAGATTCAGAAACGTCACACAGATATCTCGTAACTGGTATTATTTTTTTTCTCAAAATCCTAAATTGTGACTGTAGTGATTTTGTTAGCATCTATGCATCTGCAGATGGCATTATTTCAACAGGAGAACTTGTTACATTCAAGTGGTTGAAAGATAATCAATAAAAGTATATGGGGGTGGAAGGAGACTAGAAAGAACCCTCAAATAATGTAGTGATATACAATCTGACCGGCGAAAGAATGTGCTTTCTGCATTCCTTTCTCCGTAAATGAAATAAATTAATTAGTGCATGGCAAATTTTTGTACCATTTGCACCCTAGCAGCACATTTAGTAGTCTACGTAGTAGCTACCATCAGTGGAACTTTAAAGGTTTCCGCAACTAACGTCCGTTACGTAATGGCAACGATCCTTCTACCAAGCATTCACCAAAATGGGGAACAGTTATTACTTAGCAATTACTATTCCGGAACCTTTGCTGTTAGGTATTTACAACTAGGTTATTACGTAAACGGAACGCAACCAAGTAGTAAAAATGACTAACTTTTGGAGCAGCTCTTTAGTGGTACGAGAGCAAACAATATTTTGCTCTCTCTCTCTCTCTCTCTCTCTGTTCGAATAGCAAAATATGTACTGTAATCGGACTAATTGTGAGTTTGAAGTCAATATGTCTAAGTTAAATCGATTGAATGAAAATATGTGTAGGTAATAAACCATGATGTCTTGCATTCATTCTGTATGGAAATTAAAACGACTTCATGTTTTCTGTAAAATGATACTTCAAAAAAAATTGTTTTAAAAAAAAAAAATCAGAAATTATATGTACACTCGAAAATGCAAAATTTTTGATGGAAAACATTTTTTTGTTTATGTGTTATGAAGTAATAATGATTTATTTATAAAAAATGTTTCCAAATGACCATATTTTCAGAATTATATTTTTATCTGTCAATATGACGTCATCACTCATCATTCAATAATAGTTTACCAAAAAGTAGTAAATGCGACGACGAATGATGTTATTTTTTTTTTTTGGCAGCTTTAAACTCTACTACACTACTACGAAAAGGTTACTGCAAAGTTCCCACGTACTTTATGACCCTCACCATTAAGTTGGTAGAGCTGCCTAATCCGATCTATAATCCAATCATTTCATATGAGCACATATTTTCTTACCTGGGCTCGCAGAGCGACCCTGTGTTGACCTTCAGTCATGCACAGTTCTCTAGCATAGACGCTCGGTGCAATATATAAAGTATAAAAATATTATATAAAAATGTATTTATATAATACCGCGCATCAATCATAGAATTTTTTATGTGCTATGAAATGAATGGAATATAGGTAAAAATAATTTTATTGTTTGGGATTGGCAATACGTTAATGACTGACTAAACATCAACAGGTGACTTGTGGAAAATCAAACAAATGATTAACTCGACGATTTACCTGGAATACCAACAAAATTCAATGTGGCGAAAATCTCGATTGCCCAAGTTGACACTATTATCCATATTTTGTGTCATCTGATCATTCATGTATTCGTAAATTTTGTAACTTCCCTAAGTTATTCGTTTGTCTGAATTTTACGAATTTGTTTAGTGGACGAAATTTTAATTAATAACAATTAATGGTAAATCACAAAACAATTAAAATCACAATTAATTACATTCTTTACCTCAACATTTGTTGGTTCTTCACTGCAATGTCTGATTTGCCCAACAATTTTCCTAACCTGGTTATTTATCTATTTCAACGAATAAGGGTAGGTTCCGCATCAATCAAATAATTTTTTAAATTGTTAACTTCACTTAACTGTAACATAACATTTCTATAAAAGGTCGATGAATGCCGGAAAATCTTTTGTTGTTTTACTGTTTTTCGGCGCCATGTTCGATTAGTTCCGAATAAGAAAGTGTTGACTTAATCTCGGTAATAAGTGACATAACTTTAAAGCTCCAGAAAATGTCCCGACAACGTTATAGGAACTTTAAATAGAATACTTTCAGTTATCATTACCTTGAAGTGATTCTTTGGTAACGCTGTGCAGTTGGCATTACTACTAATTCTCACCTTAAAGTTGAAAATGCTTTAAAGTAATGCAGAATAATATCCACGACGTTGTACATATCAATTAGTTGAAAGTGTAACAACTATGCAGTACCTGAAAACAATAAAATTTACTTAATTGTTACTACATGAGCATCCCACAGGTTGAATTTTACACTAAAGTCGCAAATTTAGTGACAATTATGTAATGGCTTCGATGCCAGTTCTCGTCACTTTGGTGCTAATTGAACATCCACACCTACTCATTGGGAGATATACTATACATCTAGTATATGGTTTCGCAGATAGCTGGCGATTTATCGGTAATGCTCTCCCTTGCCTCTCAGGCCTTCTTTACTCAGCAGGGGTATTTCATTTAAAAAAAAGGCATGACCCTGTAGAATTATCTATTCGAAAATAATTTCCGGTTATATACTTTTTTATCTAGTTTATGTTTTTTAATCAATGAAACTCGTGTTTTCAGACGCTCCATATATGTATTTCATATTAATTAGTTCTATCTCCCCATCCTATTTCTATAATTGGTTTAAGTAAAGTTAAATCAATAGATCTTGGTGTGCACGTCTCAATGTATAAGTTGCCGAAATAATTAAAACAGCAACGCAAATGACATTACTGCCAATGTCGTTTAATACTGAAAAGGTATAAACACTGTTTAGATTCGCACAGAAAAACGGCAGACAAAGGCAACGAATTATTTTATCGTATTTTCTAACTGAAGTTTTGATGATGTGAACGCCAAGATCCCTAGATTCTAGTATGCTGTTGGATCGTGTAAAGTAAAATAAAATAAAAATAAAACATTTTTTTACTGAAAGATAATGTTAAATAACTTTAATTTCTTAACAACAAAAAGAAACACGACACGGCTACGGGCACCGGTGTTTTATTTCCATTTTTTTTTTCAGAAATGTTGAATATTTTCATTTCACTAATAATTTTATTCAGATTACTATAAATTATCATCAATTTTCATGAACATTTCGGTTTTTTTGAACTCAATTAGTAAATTTATCAAAATATATACATTTTAAACCTTTTACAAATTAAAAAGACCTGTTTAAACTAAAAAATATATAAATAAGTTTAAACTGGTTTAAATGTTATGGAAGTTTTTCTTCCGAGGCCAATTCTGACTGTTTGGAAACATTTATCCCATTTTAGGCTCCTCTTTATGACGTATATTCACATTAGTTCCCCTAGGCAACAACACTTTATTCCTTTCATTACGCTGAAGTATGTGTTTAAAAGTTAAACCGTTGTGTACATAAATAAAAGGCTTTATAAGATGCCTTTTCCGTTTCGTTTAACACAAAATCCACATATTATGCCATGTAGTGTTTAGTGCAACTCATTTTGATTACGTATTTTTCTGTGAAACATTATAATAACTATAAACAAATCGAAATTAGTTTCTTCGCTAAACCGCTGTCTCTTTAAATTCATTGTTTTAATGCTTCCTTTGTGAAGTGTCCGACTGTCCTCGTTTCCTACCACAGAGCGTTTACTAACAACGACGATTGTAGTATCCACCTTAATAGGTTTCGTATTTGGTTTCAATATAACATTAAAACCATATAAGAAACATTTTTAAAATAATGTTATATTTTGAGGTCATTCTAAAATTAACACAGCTGGACCTGAAACGCCCCCTAAGACCGGCGCTCCAAAGCAAGGGCCTATGAAGTCTAGCCGTAAAACTGGTATTGCTAATACTTACTTAAATTAATAGTAGTATAATAACTATGGCTACTAAAATAAACTTATCAAATTATTATGCTTTGCCGCCACTAAGTTTATTTTTATCTTTTTATTTGGTATCTAGCTAGGTTTTATGCTGTTTAATTATTCGCAATCTTATCATCTTATTTACTGTGGTTTTGTAATAAAACTTTCTTTACTTGTTTTAATAATTTTTCTATTTAGCCAAAATATAAGAAGCAATTATTTCAAATATATGCACCCATATACGCCACTGATAAAAAAAATAAAAAAACAATGTATCATCAAAACATTCAAATCACAGGCAAACACAGAGAGATTTTATTATTCTACGCAATACTTTCAAATTATGTGCCCTCCGTACGCCACTAGTAAAAAGTATCGAAAACGTGTTTTTTTTTAATAATTAGGCATTATTATATGACAGTGGCGGTTTGTGGGTCAAGAGATAGGGAGGTCAATTAGAAAAGTTTACTGTATTACCTACTTTTTAAAGTGATTTAAATTCCAAGTCGATCCTCCGGTCTTTTTTGAGATGCAAAGTGGTCAATTACTTTTTCATTAAAGTCTTTTATCTTCTTTATTAATGCCCTTTCTATGGTAAGCATAGCTAAAGAAGAATACCTTTCCTGACCCATGGTATTTCTTAAAAATGTCTTTATTTTTTTAAGATGGAAAAACAACGTTCACTTTCGACGGTAGTCATAGGGAGAGTACACAAGGTTTTTAACAGTTTGACACTTTCAGAAAAAGTATTGCACAAATTATTGTTAATAAAAAGCTGTAACAAAGCAACTGCTTCATTATTGGAAAAATCTTCTCGGCTATATAATACTTCTAATTCAGTTTTAAGTTTCAAATGATTTATGACTGGATACTCCGTTTTAATTAATTTAAACATATCTTGAGGAAAGCTTTTTTTTATAATCTTTAAATCAATCTGCGTAAAATAACTGAGACACTGCTAAATGATTACTGAAGCCAAACCTGTTTTTGATCTCAGATGTAATTATATCACAAACTTCTAATGAAACTCTCCTTTTTGATTCTTCCGTTTTACATCTCTGGGCAGACTGCATGGATGTCTTCTCCAAATAGTTATTCAAAATTTTATTTCTGATGTTTTCAATGTTACTACGAAAAACGCCAATACACTTATTTACCGTTATGACATCGATATTACATTTTTGTAATTGATTGAACAATATATCACAATGAGGCATAACTAAATGAAAAAAATTTAACCAGTAAAGAAAATTCATTTTGTAAGTAGTTTTTTAAACCAATAGCTTGGTTTAGAGTGTTGTTTTCTGATTCATTATCAATGATTTTTTCTAAACAATCTAATAATTCTGTTCGATAGGTATAAACAGTCTCTATGCACTTTGTATTAAAATTCCATCGTGTTGGAGCCGCTTTAGGTAATCTCACCTTAACAACATTATCTAATATGGCTGTTCTTTTTTGGCGATTTCCCAAAGAATGAAGAAAAGCTACATATGTAAGTTAGCAAAAAAAATTTTCATGTTTTTATCCTGACTTGATGCTTTTTGTAAAATTAAATTTAGTTGATGAGCGTAACAATGAATAAAATTTGCTGAAGGATAACTTTTTTAATTTTGGCTTGTACACCTCCAAAAGCACCACTCATTACTTTTGCTCCATCGTAACTTTGTGCTATCAATTTTTCAGGACTTTCATTAATTTTCAGACATTCTAACTCTTTTAAAATTACATCTGTCAAATGCTGCGATGTCGTTTCTTGAGGCTGAATAAATTTCCAAAATCTCTCACATACAACACCGTCTAAAACGTATCTAAACATAAAAACTACTTGTACTTTATTATGTCCATCTTTCAGTTTTAATATATTTTGTACAATACTCATATTTAATAGTAAACACCAAAAGCACTGTTTTACTTAATTTCGCGACAAGTAGAGATTTACTAATAAAATGTTCACAAATAAAAACATTAAAAACAACGCGATAGAATTTACCGACCAACGTGTACGTACTCAGCATTAAGACTGCTAATGCTCGACTGAACTTTGTGCGTTACCGTTTACGTAAAATGTGTCAGGGACATTGTCCCCACCAGTGTTTTCTGTCTCTTTTGCTTTCTGACGATTCGCGCATAAGTCTATTTCACTATAATTCGTTGTATATTCGATCCGTAGCTAGCTTTAGGGACAAGTTGTGGATTGACCCAAGATTTTTAATTCTATAAATGAATAATGTAATGAATATGAAATCCTGCGATCTAGATATTTGAATAGTATTGTGCATAGAATGAACTAGAAACTTTAATATATTTTTTTAAGAATATTAAAAATATATATACATATATATTATATATTTTTAACTTCAGAAAATGAATAGCTCTATTTTTTATTTGTATGTGGGAGGTCATTGACCAAATGACCCTATAGAAGAACCGCCAGTGTTATATGAGTGTACTTATAATCTTTTGGATACCATAAAAAAATAGATACGTACTTTTCCTTTTATAAATACACCCTGTATACCATTAAAGTACTGGTTTAAGTATTCATTCATCACTCAGTCACCACTATCTCTTCTTTTGTGGAAAACCTTTGCATCTTATAGGAGAAATATCGTTCTTAAGACTACAGGGTGTTTAGACTTAGAAATGCATTTTCTGGGTCACAAAAATATCCTTACTAAAAGTTGTTTTTCTTGAGCAGTAGAATAATATATCCAAAAATTAAAAAATCGGTAGGTGCATAAGATTCCGTGTATCCAGTGCCATGTCTTTGAAACGTATCGATAAAATGCCCTCCTGGATTATGGAAAAAATATGTTGCCAATATTTCACAACTTGCCTAAAAATTACCTAGGTGGGCAACCATTTTTACAACTTTCTTCCCTCAAATTTTACCTGCAATCTTTTTTTGCACAACTTCACTTCACGTATTGAGTTATGCCAAGTAGTATCATTTAGGTCCCATGCTGCAATATTTGGATTTGATTTGGCATAACCGAATTTCAACAGCCGCAAATGACAGTTTTAAAATTGAACTCTACAAATTGAAAATATCTTTTTTTTTTTTCGTCGATGAATGATAGTATCTAATCTACACATAGTGTTAAGAATATAAACCGTATTTTGAAATTTAGTTTTACAAGTTTATGTCTTTATAGGTATTGTAGAAATTACCACAATTAATCAAACACAGCAGATTTAAAATGTTTATTCGAGGAGAACTGCGAAAATGTATAAGATAAAAAATATCAATTAGCAGTTATTAAAATATCATTAATAATAATCATTTCCTTGGCTACCATAAACATAGAAATAAAATAATTAACATAACTGCCAACGTTTGACAGTGATTAGTTGGTAATATTAAGAATGCTAGAAAGTTATAACAATGCTAGCAAGTGTGCAAGAAAAATACTCCCTCTCTTAAAAGAATATTATCTAACCATCTAAGAAATCTATTGCAAATCTCACTTTTTTAATAATTTTCTTCTCAGCTATATCTAAATTTTTATTTAATAAATAAGCGGGTTCAACCCTATCCAAACTAATTGTGACCTTTTTATTATGCTCATTTATTCAAATTATCTATTCTGTTCGTAATATCACCTTATATTTGAAAGTAAAGAAGATCGCAATCCTTCAATTCTAATGAATACATAATTACATGTTTTAATGTCAGAATAAATGGTTTTCCTAACGAGTGATGTTTCGTCTTGATTGGTTTGAGGTTATTAAAATTTTTCCGTAATTTTGAAATAAAAAACGGGATATACAGGTTCTCATGATAATTAGCTAAGAATTCTCCCGGAAAACGTAGAGATTGGCTAAAAAGAAGTTCTGCGGATGAACACTCTAAGTTTTCTTTTAGGTATATGGTTCTAAATCGAAATAATATAATGGACATTTTTTCTTTCCAGTTACGCATATTTGCTCTAGCTGTCAATATCGCTTTCAAAACTCTATGTTATCTTTCAACCATTCCATTATTTTATGGATGACGTGGTTGTGTGAATTCTGTGAAAACCAAGAAACTTTGAAATTTTTGAAAATAATCTTGATTCGAATTGCACTTCCTAATCCGTGGTTATGTAAAGTGGGACACCAAAATGGCACACGTATTCTTGAAACAATGTTTTGGCAACCGTCTCTGCCGTTATATTATTCAACGGATAGGCCTCAGACCGAAGAACGCTATATTACGGTCAGTATGTAAGAACAACCTCCTGAAGGGGGTAATGGACGTACAATATCTATATTGTTACGTGTTTGCTATCCCCACAAACACCTATACTCATAGATTCGTTGACCGAAAGTCCAGGTAACACTTACTCACTACTTTATTTACTAATTAGCAATTAACAACAATATTTAAATTAATGTCTTAACTATAATCACAATTGAACACTTATCAGTATCTTTCTTATTTCTTCTTTACTCGTTCACGTTCGACTCAAAATTGAGTCTCAGCCTACCGTGCGTCTTATTTATACATCCATTCACACGGTCTAGAGCATTCCAGAATATTCCAGGCCGTTCGCGTACAATTCAAGTCTCATCTATCCTAGCACCAGATGATAGTACTAACTGGCCACCCTTCTCTCTTAATTGTTGTTTGAGTCGGGCTACTTCTTCCTTAACTTCAGTTATTTCTCCTTAAACTTTCCTCTAAATTCACTGATTTCTTCTTTAACTTCCATGACTTCAGCCTGTATATCTTTCTTCAATTGTTCAGTGACTGAGAGCATGACTTGATGCTGTCCCTCCATAATTTGTCTTAATTCTTCTTAGCGTTTCTTTCTTGGCTTTTCTTTTTCTTCCTGTCTTTTTGTTTCGTGTTCTTCCATAATTTTCCTTTGTTCGTCTTTTTCTTCCTGTCGTATTCGCTCTTGTTCTTATTCTTCTTCCTGTCGTCTTCTTTCTTGTTCTTCATTTTCTTCCTTTCGTCTTCTCTATCGTTCGTCCATCCGTTGTAACAATGCTTCAAGCATGTCCTGTGTTTGCTTCTCCGCCATATTTCTTGTTGTTGGCGTTAAAATCAATTTCAGAATAAAGTTTATTACACTAGTCCGTAAAATGTTGATATCACGTCTATTTTAATAATGGAATGTTCCAGAAAAATCTCGAAACAGCACTAAGAATCTTATTTAGAGTCTATACTTCTTTTGTGTTGACAAAATTCACTTATCTCCACTAATTGTGCAATGGAATGTCGAGAATTTTCACGAAATATCACTAATAAGTCTTGTTTTTAAGTCTATACCATGTTTCCGATAACACAGTTCACGTATCTTCTGTGGTTTCCAAATTGAATATTCTAGAATTTTCACGAAAAATCACTTATAGTCTTGTTTTTAAGTCTATAACACGTTCCCGTCGACACAATTAAGGTATCTCCTATAGTTCCCAAATAGAATGTTCTAGAATATTACCGAAATTGCACTAATAGCCCTTTTTCTCAGTCCACAACACGTTATTACTAGCGACACTCGCGTATCTGCAACTATTTCTAAATGGAATATTCTAGAAACTTCTCAAAAATCCACTTTATAAAGTCACTATTCAGTCCAGAAATAGTCCTCGAAATACTATCGAGTAGCTTAATTTTCCATGTTACCACTAATTTCTGAGAAGTACACTGTAGAAACTTTTCGAATATCCCAGAAATTTCTCTTCTAATCCACTTCCGACACCAATTTGTTACGTGTTTGCTATCCCCACAAACACCTATACTCGTAGATTCGTTGATTGAAAGTCCAGGTAACACTTACTCACTACTTTATTTAGTTATCAGCAATTAACAACAATAGATTAATTAATGTCTTAACTATAATCACAATTGAACACTTATAAGCCTCTTTCTTATTTCTTCTTTACTCGTTCACATTCGATTTAATCGGCCCACCGTGCGTCTTATTTATACATCCATTCACACGGTCTAGAGCATTCCAGAATATTCCCGGCCGTTCGCGTACAATTCTAGTCTCATCTAACGAGTCTACACAGTCCAGTGGCGTAACAATATGTATGTGGGTAGTGGTGAGAGGTATGTGAAACTTCTCATATGGTCCAAATGCTACTATCCGACCGACATCATAGATGTCTCTGTGACGGATAGCGACTTGCGAAGCAAGTACCGAGAGCGGCGACCTCTAGCCCAGGTGGACTAAACTACTGTTATTAAATATGATTTGAACGAAACAACTACCCAGCGGACAAATTACCCGACCTGCATTGGATTATACCTCAATTTACTCAATTTACCTTAGTCAGTATATGACTAGCAGGTTGGCCACTATCATTTATCTGTTCCATAACCTTTGACATACTGGGGAGAACTAGCAAGTTCGAAACCTGGTCTGGTTATGAATTGACAAATGATCTTGGCTACCAATCTAACATGATTTGAGGTATAATCCAATGCAGGTCGGGGTATTTGCCCGCTGAGTAGTTGTTTCGTTCAAATCATATTTAATAACAGTAGTTTAGTCCACCTGGGCTAGAGGTCGCCGCTCTCGGTACTTGCTTCGCAAGTCGCTATCCGCTACAGAGACATCTATGATGCCGGTCGGATAGTAGCATTTGAACCATATGAGAAGTTTCACATACCTCTCACCACTACGCAATTTACCTTAGTCAGTATATGACTAGCAGGTTGGCCACTATCATTTGTCTGTTCCATAACCTATGGCATACTGAGGAGAACTAACAAGTTTGAAACCGGTCTATGTCTGGTTAGGAATTGACAAATGATGTTGGCTACCAATCTAACATGATTTAAGGTATAATCCAATGCAGGTCGGGGTATTTGCCCGCTGAGTAGTTGTTTCGTTCAAATCATATTTAATAACAATATGTATGTGCTCAAATCTCACCTTAGGCATATCAAATTGACCTATGGGTGTTTTGGTATGCCTGCTTACCTTGGATGCTTGACAGTTAATACACGTCTTTGTCCAAATGTTGCAGTCTTTATTCATTTTTAGCAAGAAATATTTACTAGTTATTAGCCTTTTTGTTGCCCGTACCCCTGAATGTGTTAAACTGTGAAAGATTTCGAAAACTGTCCGTCTAATTTCTTTGGGTATATAGGGTCTAATGTTGGAAGTAGAAACATCACACCAAATTTCATTATTAGAATTCAGGATTTTAATTTTTTGTAGTACATACTTAATATTTTCTTTTCCTACAATTTGTTTTTTGGTTAACGGTTCTAGTTCCTGATCATTGAGTTTCTTTCTTAAAATTTCTAAATTAAAATCTTATGAATTAATTTGATTGTTACTCATATGTGACAAAAAATTCGCCATCTGTTCATTATTTATTTACATTTGAATTTACAGATGAATTTTCTACCCTCTGGTATGTATCTATAGTGCTTTATGGCTTCGTATAGTGAAAGTTGAATATTTTTTCAGAGAATCTGATGATTCTCGATAAAAGAAAGCTAAAGGTTTACATTCCTCATCGGATATATGCTCTAATACTGCTCCCGTAGCGATATTAGAACAGTCTACCGTAATAGTTAATGTTATATCATCCCTGTTCCTCGGGTGTGTAAGCGTAATGGCAGTTGAAAGTGCTTTTCGTGCCTTGTCGAAACTGTCGGAATATTCTTTTGTCCAGTTTTCAATATTTTTAATATGATTATGTTGCAATTCAGTGCTAAAAATATGTAATGAATTTAAAATTTTAGTAAAATTAGGAACGAAACGATAACAATTGACCATACCAATAAATCTTTGTAGTTGGACAAGGAAAATTTTTATTATTTCTACTCGCTCTTCGTTTGGGAGAATATCTTTTGATGATATACTATGTCCCAAGAAATTCAATTCTTTTACCCCAAACACACATTTAGGTGATTTAATATATTAATATTAAATCACCTATATGATCAAGTCTCTCAAATAGAGTATTTAAATGCTCGTGATGCTCCTCATCACTCCTACTTGCCATTAATACATCGTCTAAATAAAAACAAAATTTAAGTTTGACAACGAATGAATCTTTGAAACGTTTGCGCTGTATTTTGTAAACCGGATTACCACAATTAATCAAACACGGCAGATTTAAAATGTTTATTCGAGGAGAATTGCGAAAATGTATAAGTTAAAAAATATCAATTAGTGGTTATTAAAATATCATTAATAATAATCATTTCCCTGGCTACCATAAACAGGAATAAAATAATTAACATAACTGTCCACGTTTGACAGTGATTAGATGATAATATTAACAATGCTAGCAAGTATCAACAATGCTAGCAAGTGTGCAAGTACGCGACAGGTATCAATGAGATGCTTTTTAATATAAAAATGTTCTCATTGTATGTAGCAGAACGGGCACAATTTTAAATCGATCATATGTAATATGAGACATATCCGCCAAGTAGAAGTATGCTATTTCTCTGAAGTGTAAGAATAATATGTTATACATTATTGACTCCTCGATGTAATCTGAGCGTTCTATTGTGTAGTAGTATTCAAGTTCCTAAAATATAAAATTTCTACGAAAAATGTATATTTTTATGTAATACTTTTAAGAAAGCGTGCGTCGACGTCGTAGCTTATAGTTGTTATTTATATTATGTAAATATATTCTACACTGTCATCATTATATGCTTCAAAATACAATTATGTTACACAAACACAAAACCGTAACGGATCTCAATAACTTCTAGTACAAAATTAACATTTTCATTACGTACATTGTTGTCTCAGGTGAGAACAGCTGTGGATCTCCAGAAACCATGCGAAGGGGACAAATTGGTAAAGCACAGTTCGTCAGCTGTTGATGTAGTTGCAATGTTCTGCCAACTTAGAGACTTCTGGAGACTATTACAATGGCCTAAAGCTCACTCTGTGCTCTTGCTTTCCCAACTGCTTGACTGTATTTGCTCCGCGGCGCTACTTTATGCTGACATCACGTATCAGGGCTTAATGGAGACTGGATATTTTGATAGACTAGGACCCTTTAGGATATGCGACGAAATGTGTATAGCTTCGAATAATTTAGAGTATGTTTATAAATTTGTATCGTTATTGGGTAAGTAACGACGAATTTCTTTTAATAAACTATATTGAACTAAGGGCCGGTATATCCACCTCATGATAAAGTTACCGAACAGATAAATTTAGGAATAAATACTGAGTGATAAGTGTTTCCCTCTGTCTAGTGAGGAATTTATAAATGTCTTAGCTACCAAATAAGACTTGCAGGTTTAATTCAACGCAGTAAATCTTATTCAGTATTAAGAATAAATTTTTTAAACCAATAAAATAATAGTTACTTATTTTTGCAAAACAGTTATCCCAAATGAGAATATACTTCGCTGTGATAAATGCAAAAGTAAAGACGTAATAATTAATTTAAATCTGTATGGAAACTAACTGCCACTCTACCGGAAGATGGATATACCGGGCCTAAGCAAATTAGAATTCTAGTTATAATACATTTATTTTTTTTAAGCAACTTTATTTTAGTGGATATACTATGAAAAATTGTATTATATATTAATGTTGATATAAAATTATATCGGTCTATGGCGTAAAAGGATGACACTGATGTGGTGTAATCATTGTACACATACACAATCCATGCTCCAAAATTTACGTCAAGTAGTTACTAGTGCTGCTCATGCTCACGTCGCGCCGCGATTAGGAGGTCAAGTCAGTTGTGATTGTCGACTGAATTGACACGAATATATGTATGTTTTCATGACCGGTGTGAAGACAGCAGCCCAACATAGCAGCTCATATGTACGAAGTCACCCGAAAGCCCATAGACGTTCGTCAAAATAATAGGGTCATTTATAAGCAATATGGTGTATTAAACATAAAATATTAATGAAGTAAATGGATGCCGGTACGGAGTTGTAATGTTTATTGTTGTCCATCAAAAAACAAGGGTTGAAATTGCCCTTGGAAAAATATAACATTTGATTATGCGCAACAAATTAAATGTACACATTTTAATTTGCGGTACGCTTGCTTATGGCATGTACATTTTCTTCGACTTACAAATGGTTCTAGGGGTTGAAATCATCTTTTGATTATATTTAATAACATCTATGATTAATAAAAAAATATTGAACTCTGTAACTAATTAAATGCGCATATTTAAATTTTGACTAAAGAGATATATGAAAAACATTTACATACATTTTTTCCCAAAGGGAGCACGGGAAGAAACAACCCCGAAATAATTTTAAAATCATAATTCGAAAAACAATTTCAGGCATATCATCAAGAGCAATTATAAATTGACTTAATAATTAATAGGCGCAAAACGACATATTGAAGTACAGGGGATGAACAACCCCCAGGTAATAAAAAACCATAACACAGAAACTACAGTCCAATCCATAATATTATCTTTAGGAAGTATTACGAGTGACGTAAGTACTGTCTATAT
>JANEYF010003506.1:0-15346 GCA_029963845.1 Rhamnusium bicolor | reverse complement strand
CCCCCCGTTCAATTGTTGGCATAAAACAATAAGTTGGAGGTTGTACTTATGAACCGGTAGCTCAGTGAGCAGGTCGTGAATAAGGGCTTAGATTGATTTGAGTTATCACTCAAAATCTAGGCTGGGCGCCAGAACTTTACAAGTACCAAAGAATTAAAATTTTACTTTAAAAGGTAAAGATAACGTTAAAACTTGAATTCGGTTGGTAAGGAAGTTGAATAAAAAGATATTATTTTATAAAAAGTATAATCAAAACAAGATAGGTAGATGTACACAATATGTACAAGTTAAAAAATTAATTGTGGTTGAAGACCAAAACTAACCAAAAAAATGATATGTGAAAGAGAAAATAAAATGACGTTATTAAGAGAATACAAAAAAATTAGAATTACTGATCTCTCACAAATTTCTTCGACCAAATAAAACTTTCACTGGGGACAAAGATCTTACTTAACTTCCAAGGGGTTAGTCCAGCGAAGAATCCACAAACGGCTAAACTCTTAATGGGTTCGGTGTCAATTTGACTCACCACTGTCAGTACTGCAGTTATCCTTGAGAAAAAATGCCAGTTGTGTAAAATATCGTTTTTCTGCTCCACCCTGTATATAATGATCAGTTCGATCCACCAGTTATCCTCTTCTCTTGGTCCAGGTATTTACATAAAAAGGGGAGAGTGTTATGAGATCAGTATTATAGGCAAAACAAAGTTAAAAGCTGTGACGTTTGATTTGTCCAGCTACGTAGACAAAATATGAGTTAGCACAAATTTACAGAGTAAATTGCAAACTAAACAAACTAGGATCGGTGTCTTACAATATTTTAGGAAGTTGAAGACTTCAACTAACTTAAGTATCAATAAAAGTGACGTTAAATAGAAAAAATACTAGTCCAACAAATAAACTAGGTGTAGCTACGATAATAAACAAAGCGAAATAGGTATTCCCTATATGTTAAGATATTTTTTTACTAAAAGAAGTTAATCTTCAAGAAAATAGAATTTAGAATGTCTGTATACAGACAGACAACTAGAAAAGATAACGTAAATAAATATTTGCTAAATATAAAACAATATGATAGTTTTCAACTTAAAGGTAATGGTAAATTAAATCATTTATTAGTTCCTCGGAGAGAGGTTCTAATGAATTGCAGATAAAGTTAAATAGAGATATATACTTGACTATATGTTTACTTTAGATAATTAAAAGTCAAGTGCCAGATAACTAGGCAGGTATCTTTGCCAGAGAACTAGCCAAGGTTCCACTAGAGCAGCGTTCATGATTAAATACTAAGTAAAAGTTCAAGTAAGCATTCGATATTTTAAATTTAGAAAAACCTTACGTTACTGAGGTCTGGTTGATAATTATATGCACTGGTATAAAATAATCCACCACAAAACAAATGCACCAAATTAGATAATTTTCACAAAGGTTATAAACAAATAGGTTTGGTCCAACCAGGTGTACCAATCTCCAAATGTCACCAGTCACCACTGTTTAGAGAGCGCTACCAACGTAGCTAAGTGACCTAAAACATCAAGATACAAAAGACAGAAAACAACTAACTACGATACAAAATGGCGACATCCATTGCCGAGTAAATCTAAAATTTACAATAACCGAAAGTTAGTTTAAATTAACACACGAAATTCTTACAATATCAAAGAGATATTAGATAAATTGCCAGCAAGGCACGATAAATTGATACTAATCAATAGTAATGATGGCTGTTCCAAAGAACAACCAAGGTGAACTGATCACCGAAAAGTAAATTCGCCCAAGGCGTAAATTAAGATAATTACGGTACAATATTATTATGAAAATTACCTCAAAGGTACTTTAAATCAATATAGCAACTTTTTAAATAATGATGAGCATAAAATCACAAGATAATACCAGAAAACATATAAATCTTACCAGACCGCAGAACTAGAGATGGTTTCCATCAGAACGCGGCACCAGAGACAACCACTGTCTCTGGCTGCCCTAGTAAGAAGAAAGTAGCATCGTAGTCTTCTGCTACCTAAACTCGATTATAGTTTGGAAAGAGACAGACATTTGAGAGTGGAGTATGAGCAATAAAGATAGATGGATATTTAGTGCAAAAATCTGCAAAATCAACTGTTCCAGTAGAAATCAGTGGCCCCATCTAGACTAGACTGGCTGAAACTTAATTCATCGTGGAACACAACACACTGGAATGAAATAGCTTGCAATTTCGTTACAAGGGAAATACGTTAACTGTGGAAACGAGTCACCGAGGTGATTCCAAATAACCCACACTTAATGGGTGTTTCGCTTTTTATAACCGAGATACAGGGTCATTTATCAATTTTACCTACATATTTCTTTATTGACTCATAACTTACGAACCACCCTGTATATTTTATTGACATTTATCACACGTATTCTCCATCACTTGACGAATCCACTAAGGCATTAACAATAAAGGAAATCCGAAAAATTAACAAATTCCTCCATCGTCAAAACAACACCTTGAATATCTGAATTTTTAAAATTTCTTTCCATATTTGGAAAGAGCAATAAAAACTGAATTCAACAATGTACTTTTTATTTTTCCACAGACAATTTTACTACAAAAATTTTAAGTTCAAATTGTAGTTTATGAGCATTTTGGGGGTACACAATGGAATCAGATGCAATTTATTAATTTTATTACTTCGCAATTAATGAAGATTATTTAATATGTATTTCTAAAACCTACATAATTTGTATTTGTATGCCTCCAGACCACTAGAAAATGTAGTGTTTTGAGGATGGAAGAATTTGTTAATTTTTCGTCAAGTCGGTCCTGGATTTCCATTATTGTTAATACATTATTGGATTCGTTGAGTGATGGAGAATACGTGTGCCAAATGTGAATAAAATATACAGGGTGGTTCGTAAGTTATGAGTCAATAAAGAAATTGGTAAAATTGATAAATGACCCTGTATCTCGGTTATAAAGGGCGAAAGACTCGTTAAGCTTGAGTTATTTGGAACCAACTCATTGACCCTTATCCATAGTTAACGTATTTCCCTTTCCCAATAAGACACCCTGTATAAGAAAAAATGTTATTGACAAGGAAACACATTTAAAGTCTCTAGTGGCTTCTACGTTCAGTTGGACTGTGAATTTATCTAAAATCGGATACAGAATAATGTATGTTCTAAAGTAGATACTGGATTAGTGTGTCCATTTAAAATGAACCGCAATATCTCAGGTATTAGGGTATTAAATATTTTGAAATTTCTCACTTCTGATGAAGTGATAGTTCTAAATTAGAATATTTCAATTATTTTATTTGTCTGTTCCGTATCACACCGGAGATTATACCATCTTTCTTATTTAAGGATGCAGCCCTGATACATTTTAATTTAGTTCCTGGGTTCTTAATTTTCTCATACATGGTACATATGCATAAAATAAGTATAATTTCAAACTTTTTGAGTTTTTAAAAAATCTGACATTTTATTTGCTTCGTATTTATGCATTTTTAGAAAAAGTAATAAATTATTAGGTATTGTATTACATCCTTTCAAACCTAATATGATAACAATAATAAATATCTATAGCTTCTTACATTTTATCCTGTCTGCCCTAGTATAAAAGTCTTTGGTAGATAGTAAATCAAATACGACATTTCAAATACATTTTATTGCAGAAACTATTAAAACAACTACTTTATCTAGGAGCAAGATGACATTGGATTAAATAATCTATTCCTGTTGTCTATTAGACGAGAAAAAATATTGAAATTAAGAAAATATATATTGAATTCCCAAAAAGAAAACTTTCCTCATTTAAGAAATTATTTTCTTCAGTTACAATACAAAAACGATAACTCCTAGGCTATATAACGCCTTTCATTCTATTGGAATTCCTCAGTGGGTTGGTAAACACTTACATATTATTCAAAAAAATATTTTAATTACATAATTCAAAATATAAACATTTATCATATTTATTTTGACATTTTAAATCGATAGATTGATTGCAAGTTTATTAACTATATTGACATTCATGACATCTATCCCAACCCACTGAGCTCGTGGGCCAGAGCGTGACAAACGTAGCTCGTTTACTGCATATCGACTCCCGGGTTCAAATCCCGGTTTTGATTCTGGTAAAGTCGAAAGGTTTAGTTGTGTATGTTCTCGTTTTTACCTTCTTATACCTAATACAAGGAAGTATAGTAATCGTGATTTTTTTTCGATCTCGAGATTCTGATTAATTTATACGTTTTGAACCCTCCTGACTATTTTCCGAATGATGTCTGTCGGTGCGTGTGTGTGTGTGGATGTGTATGTGTGTGTATATGTGTGTATCCGCGATAACTCAAAAAATACTAATGAGAGACTTCCCAAATTTGACAGTTTAGATTGTCGAAAACATTTTAGGTGACACATTAAATTTGGTGAATGTTTTACCACCAGAAGAGACATAATGAATCAAATCTGTCTGCATGTCTGTAGTATCGCGATAAGCAACAATAGTTTTTGGGATAAAGCTTTCAAATTTGGTACACTTGTTCTAAAGGCCAAAGAGAATGAAAAATTCGGTGATGAGCAAAATTGACCAGCTAAGAGGGGTTCACTGGACCCAAACTTTTTTGTATTTAACTTTACAAAAAAATTTATTCGTGATGAAAGATTATAAGTAATGTCTACTATATCAAACGGATAAAATATAGTACTTAAATAAAGCTGATGTAAACTGAAACTTTGTACGCATTTGACCTCATAAAATGGGGTTAGGATAAATCTGGCAGTTTGACATTTGAAATATCTAATTTAGTTACAATAAGAAGAAATTATTAAAATATATGACATGAATTATTATTGACAGTATCGAAGGACGCTGGTAATTAATTATTTAAAAAATTTTATGTAACATTTCAAGGTACGTTTTTAAAATTTAATTGAGGTAAGGGAAGAATTAAATAGAATGATTGTTTTAGATGAGGATGATATATACTGGTATAAGACAGTTATGTGCTGGCCACATTTTTTTCAACTGTGTAACCCGTGCAGCTTCGGCTTTGGTTTGGGGTTTGTCTAATTTATGTGGTGCTTATTCTTTTACATATTTTAAATAATCTGAGAGATAAACCAGCCAATTATCGGCTTATCATGTTCAACACATCCTCAATTAAAGAAAGGTTGGGTGACCTTTCTTGCCACGGAAGACCATCCACATCTAATGGTTCTAGGTACATTTTTATTACATTAGGAACATGAAGTGAAGTATTATTGTGGTGATGAATTTTCTAAACCTCTAATGTACAATAGGACAATGAAGGTGAAATTGATGTAACATGTAGCATCCCACATAATATCTTTCAGAGGAACCACAGTCTCCCGTTTTACGCAAAAATTGTAAAAACAAACTTTTTTATAGGCCTTAACGAACTCTCAGACGTTCATCACGGTGCTTATAAAATGTAGAAGCGAGGTTCAACAGTAAGAACGACATGATTCAATTCTTCGTCCAATTTTAATCGCCATTGACTCTATTGCATTCAATGGATTTGATGGCGTAATATTAAAGGAAACACTAAACAGGCAGGATAAGAACTGATTCCAAAAGGTGAAAATTGAAGGCGTTCTCTAGCACTCAACCAATCGCTTCCACCTGTCCTAAATCTGGTAATTTGGTTTTTCAGTGTCATGATTCTAAGAAACGAATCATCTCGTTTAGTCTTGCCCCTTGTATCGCGTTGATGTTTCTGTTGATATTTATGTTTCTGACCACGCTAATATCTCATGGCGGATAAAAATTGTAGCATTCCTACTAACAATTAGAATGACGATTTGCCGATAATAAATATGGTCATGAAATCATGACTTTTTGTCTACGTATTGTATAACATATACGCAGTATTAAAAAAACGTTAAGAGTACCTGCTTTAGGTGTGTGTGGTTCGTCGTACCCCTCCTCTTTTTATACTCAGTTTATTTGTTGTAGATATAACGTCTCGGTGACTCAAATGTTTGTGGAGACATACTGCAAAGTATGCACATGTCATTGATCTGCAATTAACATCCAGTCCACACATCCAATACTAGAGCAGAACTATAGCTCGTGAGGCGTGGCTAACCCTAAAATAATTTCTGCTTTTACTTAATTTGATAACAGAATATTAGGTACTTATATTAGCACTAAAAGGCATAATAGTATTGGCTATCAGACACGCACCCGAAGTACAGCAAATAACATAAAGTAATTGTTTATCCTATATGCAATGAACTGAGTGTAATCACAACATACAAAAAGGCAACGGTGATGTCTGTCGCACACATGACTTTGCTATTTTTATCCTTTATGCATACACCCAATGCAGGCTTGCTAATAAAATTGTTTCCAATACTGCATACTACGCATTTGTTGGTGCCTCAGAACTAGAGCAAAGTGTTGATGTTACGTAAAAGAAAATATTTAAAAAATTGAAATAAAAAAATTGTTTTGTATTTAGTATTTTTAGTTAAGTAACGACTTTGGGGAAAATTATAAGAAAAGGTATTAAAGAGTCGGACGCATGTGATGTTTTCAAGATCGTTTACGTATAACACGGCTAAAATTTATAATATTATCAATGATACATTGAAAAACCTTCCCTTAAACAACTTCCGTAAAAAAATTAAGCACTCCTTGCTCACTTTACAATGGATTATTAAAATTTAATGATATTTTTCACGGTATGATCTCTATTCTATTCTATTTTATTCTATTCTGTTACTCTATTTGATATTTCATTATGTTTCTATGTAATCTTTACTCTGATCACTGTTTTTTTCTCTTTTTTTTATTACTTTGCTATATTATCCTGTTGTTGTTTTTTCATTGTTTTTATTGTTGTTTTTTCATTTATGTTTATAAACTAACATTAATTTTATATGTACTAGCAGACGCTGTAAAATATTTAACTAGCTTAATTTTATTTTCTTGTATACGTTATCTGCTTATAATTAGATGTAAATTGTTAGGTTTTAATAGGGTTAAGTAGAGTAGCTTCGGCTAGACTTTGCCCTTTTCTTTGTATACGAGTATTGTATATTACAATGCTCATGATTAAATAAAGGCAATTTATTATTATTTTTATTATTAATGCAGCTGGTTTGAGTACACTATGTGAGACTAAACTAATCACTACATATCTGCTACCTAATTCGAATCTCAGCTCCAATAGATGGTACTGTCGGAGGAAATGGTTGTGAGCCCACGCTTTTTGTTTTTTTTTTTGTGGCCGCATAGTTTCTGTTTTAAGATTTGGAGGTTGCCAAAAGTGAACCATCAAAAAATCTATGAGTGACGGTATTGGTAGTGGTAATGATGCACGGACTTAGTACTCGGTTTTCAATTAATTGAGAAATAAGTATTAAAAAAGTATATTATACATTTGTTGCTTCGAAGAAATTATGTGTCAAAGTAATAATAAGAAACTAATGACAATTAGTTTGAGAAAAGACCGTTAAAACGCGAAAATTGTTAAAGGAGGCATATTTATATATTACAAGTGATTTTAATAACAATTAATAATAATAATAAACTATATTACAAAGAAATAATTTTCCACCACATAATATAAATATGTGGTATTCACTTAAAATTTTATTGTAAATCATTGCTGAAACAATTCCCCAGGTCACACTTAAATTTGCTCGATTTGCGAGAATTGCTGTAGTCCTGCTTCTACTCCGTCTTAATTTACCACTTGGCAGAAACATATATTTCGTTTGTCTGTGACATTTGCAATGTTTCCATTTGAGAGCAAATTTCATGCATAAAAAATCCAAGATCATAAAAATTTCATATAGTCACATTACATTCCTTTTGGATATTTTTATACGGTGTGACACCTCGTATTATTTGCGCCGGTGGTCGGAATCGTACGCCCGTACATATGTCGCCATTATTTGCAGCTAGCTCGAGCATGCATCTGACAGCTGTCGTATCACCGAATGTTGAAAATGCCGCCATTCTCACCGCCGCCTCATTTCTACCACCTCGGGACCAAGGATCAATAAAGAGACGCGTGGTGGTTCTGATGGAAGTCAACCCTTTCATATCTCGTTCTAAATCCTGATTATGATGACCAACGTCAAACGCAACAAAACTTTCAAATTGTTTGCCTAATAGATGAAGGTTTCTTTTTTAATACATGTCATATGTGGATTCATTAATTTCCGTGTTTATTGTGAAATACTAATTGATTTCATTTAGTTCAATTTCATTTATAACGCTGGAGTTGTAATGAGTTAGAACTTCTATCTTTTCGTTATATTTTTAACTTGTTTTTTTAATAAAAACTAAACAGTACTTAATGTACTGGAAATGAAGGAGTACTAGAAATGAAGGAGTTATTTAATTTAGAAACATTTGCCTACATTTACAACTTACATAAATAAGCAAGTTATTAACAGAACATTTTTCCAATAGTTGGTCCTGTGGTGTTCTGAATTTCATTAGTCTCTGCTTATTTTCTATGTTTTCGAAATTAATTTCACACTGTAATTTACTAAAAAATAGCAGTTTTATTGTGTCCATGTCTATAAAATTGCTGCCAATTTTGCGTTTAAAACCTAGCTGTTCTATATTATTGTTAGATTATGTAATCCATGTGAGGAATAAAAGATAACTCACTATCAAAGGTCACGCCTAAATCTTTAAACGTATCGTGACCATTGAACGATATATCATAAATTTGACAATCAAATACAACATTTTCAGAACTTCTGGTAAAAGTAAGAATATTACATTTTAGAGCTGGTAAACTATTGTTTATACACCAAATATTTAATCTATTAAGATTACTTAAATAATCATTATCTTCAATATTTGCAAATTGCTTCGTCTACATATAGTAGTGTTCCAGTTAAGATTTTTTTGAATAACATTTACAAAGAACAAGGATCCTAATTCTAAGCATTGTGGGACTTCAGATTAGACAATTATCTCATGAGAGTTAAAACCATTATGCTGTAAAATTGTATAATTTAAGTATACCTTAAAGAAATTGAGAATTAAATAATATATTGGGTTTTTGTTCTTGAGAAAAAACTTACAGTGGATGGATTAATCAATTTGATGCAAAAAGAACAGGAATTATATTCAGAAAAAAATCAACATTCAAATGTATTGCTACAGGCTGGACCTGCATAATAGGTCACAGAGGCCTCCTGATTTAAATCATTGAGTCAGTACCTGTAGGTACCAGCATAATTCATTAAATTAACTCAATAATTCATTATTTGTTTAAAAATAACCACTCTCCTCCTTAGGGTCTGGAGTGCAACCCTTTATAAAATTAACAAACCACCTGTCTGCTTATTTATAAAACAAAAAGTAGAATATTTTCCAGTTTAAATTAGAACGGGGTATTTATTTCCTCAAACTAAATTTGACAGAAAATTACAGCTTATCATAATCAAATATTTTTAATACAAATAAATGTTTTGATTCAAATCTTTATTAATGAGTGGAAAAAACAAGACGTACAAATGTATACAAAGGAGAAAAAAATGCATGTTTGAAAAACCAGATTACCCATTGCGACTTAAAAAAAACAAGATAAATTCTAAAAGAAAATTTCCTTAAAGAGATTTTAATCTACATTATATGTTTTTCTTTGACGAGTTCCATTTCCCGACAAATTGTAAAACTTTGTTACATTTGCCGCCTCCCGAGGTATTCCCAGATGTATTAAAAAATCATTTTATCAGATGATGTTTGATGTAGTCTTAATTGTAAAAGACTTTTTCTCCTCAAGTCTATATGATTCATCTATAAGACGCATCGGAATAAAAAATAACTCCGGAGTTTCTGCTATCCCTAGGGAAATACTGATGTTTGCCTTTCTGGGCTCATCTTAAGTTCCACTTGACAGTTTACCGGCCTAGCACCCAGCCATTTACTGATGATTTTGGATTGTGCTTTATTCTTTGTTTTCGTATATATCGCTTGTATGATTTTGTTCAAATAGGTTGTGATTTGTAATAAATATTGTAGCGAAATTTACTACACTACACTGAAAAACATGTAATATGCATATTTGCATGTTATACTTTCATGCAACTGATATGGAGGTATTATTGCCATAAACATTAACTAATATCTTTTTTGAGATTTGGGTCAGGTATAACTAATTTTATTATTTTTTTCTAACGTTTCGATTTATTACACTATCATCAGAGAAACTATTAATTATTAGGTATTTGTTTTAAATTTTGTTGCAAATTATTGGATTAACTTAAAAGCTATTACAGTTTATTTGTGGTTTCAACCAATTTAATATTTGCGATTAATAAATCGTATCTGCTAAAAAAATTCATGTACTGTAATGGTGACTACAGATGAGTATAATTTTAGGTCGATTCTAAAATTTTTGTATTTATGATAAGATAAACAGGAAAATTCTCATAAAATTCTTTTTATTGGTATGACCGGTTTCGTGAAAAATTTTTGTATTTTTTTTTCAATTTACAACCAGATGCGATGCAAATACAAATTTTCATTCATTCTAGAAAAGACGATATAATCTAATAGCGCTAAATCAGACAAGTACAAAGCGTATAGTAATAATTAGAGTTGGCAAATTAGTCCGCACGGGTGGTGCCAGGTAGAGAAATACCCAAATACGTAAGCGAGACGTTTACTATTTTAGCAAAGACTACCATTTGATTTTAGTCTATTGTTATGCCTCGTGGTGTGTACAGGGTTATTCATTATAAATTACCCACCCCTTATCATCGTTATTATTGCCTATAAAAAAAAAAGTTTTAAATAAAAGTTGTGTGGTTATGACTGAGTTTTATTAAAATGCTATCAAGGGTACAATAGCGTGCAGATTTCAGGAAATACAAAATAATAATATATTTTTTTAAATAGGATACCCCCCCATATATTATTTAATTTTTGGAGTGATCCTTTCCTCCTGATTTCAAAAATATATTATATGTTACCCCTACCGTATACCGTTTTTCAGTTATTAAACGTCGAATATCTTAG
Source organism: Rhamnusium bicolor (assembly GCA_029963845.1). NCBI lineage: Eukaryota > Metazoa > Arthropoda > Insecta > Coleoptera > Cerambycidae > Rhamnusium > Rhamnusium bicolor. The sequence goes on along the minus strand of JANEYF010003506.1, from coordinate 4,342 downwards.
TTAAACTAGTTACTGTAAATATTGAAAAGTTAACATTATTAAAGTGAGCGATGAAAATGACAACTATTATGTTTGATAAGTGACATTTCTTTAATGAAATAATCAAAATGGTTTACAGTGAGGGAGAGGAAAAAAAACCAAATATTTATACAAAATAGATAACAAAGATTTATTTAGGAAATTTAAATAAATGATAACTTATAAAAGATGTTCAATGTGTCCATCATTATTATCAATGCATAATTGATAACGTCTTCTTATATTTATAATTGCACCGGATATGGCTTCACTATTTACATTCAGATTGTTTATTTCAAGTCGAATCCTGTTTTTAATGACTAGAATACTATTATTATTATTATTGATAACGTCTTTTAGAAATCCCCAAAAAATGAATCCATAGGGGTCAAATCCGTACTGTTAGATGGCCATTTAATAGATCCATTATTCCCTATCCATATTGGGAATACATTATTCAAATGATCTCGAACGGTGTAACGAAGTGATTTTTTAAGTTAAGTTAGGTAGCTAGGTTTTGAAGAATATTTTGTCCATTATATTACTGCGCTTGTAAAGAATAACAGTTTAATTATTAATTATAGATAGGAAGTATGGATATGTTTTGTGAACATTCCACATAGGTCGAATAGCTGGCAGTCCGCGAATCGCGACACACGAGGCGCGCATCGTGCCCCGGCACTCTTCTGCCCGCGCTATCATGAAGGAGCCTGAGACTGAAAATAATTAAATTAGTTTCCGTCCAGCTACTCAACGAGGAACCACGCCGGCCAGCACAGTAAGTAAACTCGTGAGTATAAGGATATATTGGTATCTAAATTTCATGCGAAATTATTCTAAGTCGATGAACGGGTGACGTAGTTGTAATATACCGCGCATGACTACCGTATCTCATCCTACTCCTGCGTTAGCAGTATCTGGTAGCATGAGGATTTTCACAATCAAGTGAGTCTCCGTCCGACCGCTACTCGAAGCACCACGCCGACTTGGATAGTAAGTAAATTCGTGAGTATAAAGAAATAGGTAATTAAATTTAATGCGGAATTATTCCACAAACGGGTGACGTAGCTGTAATAAACCGCGCATGACTACCGTATCTCATCCTACTTCTGCGTTTTAGCAGGGTTTAGTAGCATGAGGATTTTATCATTAAATTAGTTCCCGTCTGAGCTCCAACCGAAGCACCACGCCGACTTGGATAGTAAGTAAACTTGTGAGTATAGAGGTACATAGGTATCCAAAGGTAATTGCGAATTTTTCTAAGTCGATAAACGGTGACGTAGTTGCAATATTTCGCGCATGACTACCGCGCTCCTCCTACTTCTGCTTTTTGGGCAGAGTTTAGTAGCTTGAGGATTTTGCAGAGTATCCGAGAGCAGTCCGTTGCTGCCGTCCGTACCGTCCAGACGTGCCGACCCCGACCGCTCCAGAGAGGAAGCCAGCACAGGATCCGGAAGTAGGTAGCAAGGTTTGATAAAGGTTTGGTAAATAATCGGTATTACTTGGCTGGTGAGTACTTTCCGGGCTTTATTTTTTTTAGAGTTAGTGAACCGCGAGCGCTAAACGTATCCGCCTTATATCCTTCCTTAGAAAGGGAGAGCGGCCGAAGGTTGGAATTAGAACCGCGTTCCACCGCGTTACACCGCGTGTTCTCCAGGCCACCTGAGCACGTAAAAAATTCTGCAGGGTGACTTGGAGATACTAGCATTTGATACCGCGTGTCCTCTAGGCCACCTGCGTCCGTTTTTTTGGCAGGGTGATTTAGAGGGACTTCCGTAACCGCGTGCCTGCCAGGCCACCTGAGCACGTAAAAATTCTGCAGGGTAGCTTGGTAGCTTTGACCATACCGTCGTCGCCTTAGATTTGCAACCGTTCGGCTTGCCACTCCTTCCCCCCACTTGAACCGCGTTATACCGCGTGCCCTCCAGGCCACCTGAGCACGTAAAAATTCTGCAGGGTGACTTGGAGGTACTGTCAGTTACCATCGCGTGTTCTCTAGGCCACCTGAGCACGTAAAAATTCTGCAGGGTGACTTAGAGGTACTTCCGTAACCGCGTGCCTGCCAGGCCACCTGAGCACGTAAAAATTCTGCAGGGTGACTTGGAGGTATCGTCCGTAACCGCGGGTCCCCCGGGCTACCTGAGCACGTAAAAATTCTGCAGGGTAGTCTTGGAGTTTGACCATCCCGTCGCCATCATCAATTTGCCAGTGTTAGGCTTGTTACTCCTTCCCCCCCTTACCGTGACCGCATTCAATCGCGTGCCCTCCAGGGCGCCTGAGTCCGTTTTCTTTGGCAGGGCGCTTTGGAGATACTCGTTGGCATATGATAAGACCGGAACCATCCATCAGCCAAGCGATAATAAGTAACCGCGTTAGATAGGCATAGTTTGCTTGTATTGGCGCTTGCTTCCCCTCCTGGTATCCGTCCGCCGTCTGCTTAATTCATCGCTGCTTACCGTTTCACCGCTTCATTTCACCGGCTTACCGTATCGCACCGCTTGACCGCCCGTTTACTGCCACGCTTGTCCGTAGCTAAGACCGTAGTAGTATAAGACCGTAGTAGTATAAGACCGCTTGTAGAATAAGACCGTTTGTAGGTAAGACCGTTGTAGTATAAGTTGTAGTTACTAAGGTGTGTATAAAGTGTAAATAATAATTAGTGTGTAGAATAAATGTACATATATTGAATGAGAGTCTGTTCCTTAAATGTAGTACGTAAGTTCCCTTTTCCCGACCCCTGGCTTAGCCGTATCTTCACTGCAGTTGCCCGGCCTCTATCGTCCCGCCGATAGAGTAAAGTGGTGTTTCTACACTCTAAACAGAAACTGGCGCCCGAGATCTCCGTACAGTGTGCACCGCCGTAGTGTTGGGCGTCAAAGTGATACTTCTGCTCTTAGCAAGAGCAACGGAAGTACGTCACAACGGGTAGGACCCTATGCAGAGTTGTCCCATCATGCATCCAAATCATATCATCAGTTTGGCTTCCGGAAAATTCTGCAAAAGAATATTTTCTGCTTCTGGGATAATCATTTCCAAATAGGTAACTCCAGTTAAAGTATAATCATAAAATATAGGCCTAACAATTTTGTTTCTGAAAATTCCACGCCAAACGCTAACGGCTTTTCTTCCTGATTTTTTTATTTGTTTTACCAATATTTTTCTGTTGTGCTTGTTTTCCCACGACCTTCGATTTTTCCTATTAAAAACTCCTGCAGTAGAAAATGATGATTCATCAGTTCATAATATTTTAATAAAAAAATCGGGATCTTCATCTAACTTTTGAATTATCTGGCGGTAAAAGTCCAGCCTTTTCCTTTTATGAGCCTCTGTTAAAACTTGTACGGGTAAAATTTTATGTGGTCTGTAGTTGTTATTTTTTAACGTATGTTGGATTTTGGAATAACTTTTACCTAATTGATCGACTGTATTATTTATATTATATTTAGAATTTTCTAAAAAATAATACAGTGTTTCAAAAAAAGCTTATCCGCGAATAAATATGGATGGGCTTACCTTCGAAATGAAGCAAAGACTATTTTAAGTACGCTTGTATTACATCAATAGATGTCTAACGGTCGTTCTCAAAATATAAACATATTTTTTCACCACATCGAACATTTCTCTCGGAGACAACCATAGAAACATATATGATGCTGCAAAGTTTTTACAGATCTTTTCCAGTTTGTGATAACCAAGCCAGTTAAGACAGTAAGTTGTGCGTACAGTGTTATAAATTATAACAGTTTATTACTTTTATTACTAGTTAATTTATTTTATTACACTTATTATGATGCGTACGCCTATGTCCTGCGATGCATTTTTTGCCAACTCTAGTAATAATTTAGTCACGTATTTTAAAACAGCCTAGAATGTGAAATGGCTCATTGTCTTGACAGAAATGTTTCCCTAATCAGCTTTCTGAGACATTACGTAACAATTATATTACCAAAGTACACGAAAATATTTCCTCTGACCATCACAGGCACCTTGAGTGTATCAGTTTTGATTGTAAATTTTTACTTAATTACAACAACTATCCCAATCTCATCTTTTATCACAAATAATAGGAATGATGTAGAAATATCCTGAACTTTCGGTCATTTAAATAAATATGAACAATATTTATTTTTTTACGTTTCGGTTTATTACAACCATCATCAGAAAAACTACAGTTAATTACACAAAAATTATAAGGTTATGCTATGTTTTATTGTGCACTTACAATACGGATTATTTTGGTATTTTTTGGTACCATTATACATTTTATAACTATTGCAAACGAGTGTTTGTATGTGACTGAAACGTTTTTGGCTTGTGACTTAAT
>JANEYF010003505.1:0-59648 GCA_029963845.1 Rhamnusium bicolor | reverse complement strand
ATTGGGACAGGACATTCACCTTCGATTCCAGCAGTTCTCAACATGTTAGCACTTTTTTGTTGAGAAAGGTCAGTTATTTTTTTCTAATATTTAAGGTTTTCTTATGCACCATACGATTTATTATATCAAGATGTACTTATCCTCAAAAATAATTCCCAAGTTTGTAAACACCCTGTATAAGCAGAAGCGTAATTCAACAGAGATTGCGATAACGTGAAGTACAAGAAATCGCCGTAAGTAAAACCACAATAAATCCTAGGTACTCGACGACTTAATAGCAGCTATAATAACAGATCTGATCATAAATAAAGGCCATTTCATTTTAATTTTTAAGATATTTACGTTTTCTAAACCATATCGGAAATTTTGAAAATAATAAGGTGTGTTTTATTTGAGATTGGGCTGTACCATTATATTTTCAGATTAACGCCAGGAACCTGCCCGAACCCTGAGAGGAGAGGTTAAAATAATAAGTCTCAAAATAATAAAATAAATAAAATAAACAACTTTTTATTAAAAATAAAATATCAAAAATATATAAATATGTATATATATATATATATATATATATATATATATATATATATATATATATATATATATATATATATATATATATATATATATATATATATATATATATATATATACATATACATACCCAGACGATTTCCTGAATCTGTACTTGAATTAACATAAATAGTTTTACTCGGTTTTATAGTACAGTCCATACTGTGGTAGGACAAATTATGTTTTACAGTGTGATATGTTAAGGCTAGCTCGCTGCAGTAACATTTTCTTTATAACTGCAGAATAAACGTTTAGACAACGTAGAAGCAGAAACAGAAACAAGAAATTTCTCAAGCAGTCCAGATGTTCTATTCATTTCTGATTTAGATTTATGTTGTTTCGTTTCCAGGTGTTGTTTAATCTGAAAATAACAAGAATAAACCCTTCACCTCACCCACCACCAACCACCAGTCTAGTCACCATAATAACCATATATGGTTGTTATAACAAACCACAAACACACACACACACAGGCACAAAAGATTTCTTCACTCACCTATCCTATTCCAGCTGAAACAATTGTAAATGTATCCACACGATTTGCATTTTCCATTATATTCGTTTTGTGGATCATTAGTTAACCAAGCACCATGTTCGATTTCTCACTGACTTTTATACTTCTGCAATCGTTTTGTCTTCTGTTTCGTTGTATCAATCTTTTTGGCGCATTGTTTTGGTGTAATATATTCACTATCTATTTGATCCGTTTCACTATTAAGATTACGTTTTATAGGTGTACAGGGAGTACTTTGTTTACTAAGGTTATCTTTGTCCATGATTTACTATTACATAAAGCTATAAACCGAATAATCATATTTTTATTGCACTCAATCCGCCTCACACAAAACAAACACAAACAAGAAATCTTGACAATGACAATGTTGATATTTGAGGTTAGGTTGCGTTCAAAAACAAGTGTAGTTATCCCAGCAAGAGATTGAACCTCGGGTTTCTTCGGAAAAATTCTCCTTTATGAATTTATTAACAGCGCATGCGTTAAGCATGTCGCGTAGTCTTGCTACAATACTTCGTTGTAGTGGGGTGAAAATGTAAGAAACCAGAGGTTCAATCTCTTGCGGGAACAACTATACTCCAGTTAAGTAAGTCACTCAGAAGGGAAGCCAAAAGGCAACCTGTCTCACTCCCTTCTGCTCCTGCTTCGGTGAGGGGGGGTAGAGGAACCTGGGAGTCGGCAAAGACCTCCAGCTACTCAGCCTCCGACCAAGGGCTCCAAGCGGCAGAGGGTTGCAGAGAAGACCACCCCTCCAGAGCGGCGGAACAAGCGGGCCAGGGCGGTCCGGACACCCTTGAGACCAGCAGGTGATGCGGTCCATGTGTCTCCCTTACTTAGGGGAAGCACAGGGGCTGCAAACCTGCGGGCCTCTGGGGCCGGGCCACAACTGGCCAGCTATAGTTCTGCTGCCAGGAGAAAAATCAGGTCGTTATAATGTCTAGCCGCGAGGCTGGTATTATCACACCTGAAGAGGCAGAGCGTCTGAGAGGACATCTCGTGGAGGAGATGTTGCGGACCATGGCGGGCCCCGAAGGGGGTCCTCAGGGTCCGGAACTTCATTTCAGGAACTCAGGCCGGGTAGAACCGGGCTGGTTCCTGATATCTGCCGAGGATGAAACCTCCAGACGTTGGCTCCTAGAGGACTGGGCAACTCTGGTCGAGGGAGACGTCAGCTTCCGCGCTTTGCGAGCGGCTGATGCCCCATGGCCGGAGAGGGTTGGCTTCTGGCTGAGAAGCCAAGAGGTCGACCTTAGCCGAGTCCTTAGAGGTTGGCTCTCCAGAACCGCTCCCTCAACATTGGGGCATGGCGGCATCTGGAGACAACAGGAGGTCCTGGTGGGTGGCACCTGATCTTCATGGTTGGCCAAGACACGATCAGACACCTGGAGGACGCCGGGTGGGTGCTCTACTATGAGCTGGTAACTCTGACAGTGCGCAGGTTATCGGCTTGGGGTGGAGCCACTCGCCAGGGGCCTTCCGGGGTCGACATGTCGAGGCCGACTGAGGAGAAAGGGATATTACGCTGGTCTCTCAAAGTTTGATGGAAAAAATTTCTGACTGGAGGGTAACTCAGGATATCTCGATGTCCGATTACAGGATGATTAAATTCGAGATTGGGTCCGATAGGACAGAGGACACCCTCCGAAGAAATCCAAGGAAAACTGACTGGGAGAGGTATCTCCTTACTCTGGCAAGTCTTCAAGACGAACCGGGGAGGAGGATTATCTCCCCTGAGGAATTGGACATAAAGGTAGAAAGCCTAGAAAGTCATATAGTCTCAGCATATGAGGAAGCCTGCCCACTCAAGGCCGTGGGAGTACGTAGGGCCCGATGGTGGACTAGGTCGCTTGATGACCTGCACCGGGCGGCCAGACGTGCTAACAATCGAGCCGTCAAGAGAGGGACGGATTCCTCATGGGACGACTTCAAGGAGGCTAGGAGAAATTTTAAAAAGGAACTAAGGCGTAGCAAGAGAGAAAGCTGGCGGCAGTATTGTGGGGAAATGAACTCCCTACCGGAAACCGCCAGACTGATGAAAATACTCAGCTGCGAGACAAGGGAGACAATAGGATCACTACGAAGGCAAGATGGGACTTGGACTACTTCTAGGGAGGAGTCATTAAGACACCTCTTAGAGGTTCACTTCCCGGGCGAACGCCCTGCCGTTGCAGTACCCTCGGAGCGGCCGATGCCACCAGTTGACTGGCGGCTTGCCGAGGAGATTGTAAAGGATGGAGCTGTAGTCTGGGCAGTGAATGAGTTCGAGCCCTTTAAAGCAGCGGGGCCAGACGGGATCTTCCCAGCTCTGCTTCAGAAGGGCCTGGATATTCTTCTACCGCATTTAAGATGAATATTTGTGGCCAGTCTGGCACTGGGATATGTTCCCCTGACCTGGAGGTCAGCTAAAGTGGTCTTCATCCCCAAAGTGGGAAAAAAGGACTACACAGCTGCCAAATCGTTTAGGGCGATCAGTCTCACGTCCTTCCTGCTAAAAGCATTGGAAAGGATAGTGGACAGATATCTGTTGGAAGGGGACCTAGCCAGGTACCCATTCCACAAGAATCAGCACGCATATAGGCGAGGGAGGTCCACGGAGACAGCCCTTCACGCCGTCGTGCATAAGGTAGAAAGGGCCCTCCTGCATAAGGAGGTCACCCTAGCAATATTTTTTTGATATAGAGGGTGCCTTTGATAAAGCAAGGACTACTACTATCTGCGATGCCCTTCGGACTAGAGGTACTGCTCCAGTACTGGTCAGATGGGTGAAATCTGCGCTGGAAGAGAGACGAGTTAGTGCTGCTTTAGGAGACTGCCAATTGGACGTCGGGGTGAGGGGCGGCTGTCCACAAGGCAGCTGCCTATCACCCCATCTATGGTGTCTAATAATGGATGGTCTCTTGGAGCGCCTAACTTCGGAAGGATTTTATGCGCAGGCATATGCGGACGACGGGCTAGCCCTAGTGACCGGCCGCTTCTTAAATGTCGTTTGCAACAGAACGCAGGTAGCTTGTAGAATAATAGAAAGATGGTGCGGCGAAACAGGTCTCTCAGTCAGGTCACTGGCGCAATGAGGACGACACCGACAGTTGCTCTGGAGGTTCTGCTAGGCCTGCCAACGCTTCCCTCGTGGATAAAGAGGGAGGCTATGGCGGCCTATCTGAGAATGCGGGATTCTGGGAGCTGGCAGTGTTCAGGCAGAGCTGAAGGTCACGCAGCAATTGCCGGACTGACGGAGAGGGAAATCCCTCTCTCTGTCCTGAAGGTGAGAGAAGCGAAAGATCAGCTAAGGTTGGAAAGGAATTACACTCTCACTCTTCCTAGTAGGGAGGAGTGGAGTGAAGGAAGAATTGATTTCCGCCCGGACTCTCTGGTGTGTTATACAGACGGATCTCGGCTGGCCACTAGATCGTCTTCCGGGGCGGGAATATATCTGGAAGGCAGAGAAGTACAGGAGAGCTTTGCTCTAGGCTCGTACACCACGGTCTTCCAGGCAGAGGTTTACGCCATCCTAGCGGTGGCAGGTAGGGCTGAGGTTAGGAATGGGGCGGAACAGATAATATATATCTGCTCCGACAGCCAAGCTGCTCTAAAGGCGGTGTGCTCCCCCCAGGACGAGATCAGCTCTCGTCCAGGAGTGTGGGGATGCCCTAGAAGAGCTGGCCAGGCATAAACAAGTGAGACTGGTATGGGTCCCGGGACATATGGGAGTTCCAGGCAACGAGAAGGCCGATGAATTGGCTAGACTCGGAGCCGAGGAACCCTGTCACGGGCCTGAGCCTATGTTAGGTATTTCAAGAAGGCAGGTCACAACGGCCCTCAATGAGTGAGCCCACGAGACACTGAGGGACGCACTGGAGGACCAACAGGGCCTGCAGGCAAACCCGAGATTTTGTGAAGGGGCCGAACAAATCGAGATCGGCCTGGTTGCTGGGACGGAGTCGTAAGACTGAATCTCTTAATCGGTGTTCTGACAGGCCACTGCAGACTTAAGAGGCATCTATCATTGATAGGTATTGAGGAAGACCCTACATGTCCAAGATGCAGGAGTGATGAAGAGACATCTTACCACTTCCTGGGACAATGTGAAGCGTTTGGGCGCCTGAGGCACTGTATCTTCGGTTCTGAGGCGCTTCTAAGGGAGGAGATGAGCTCCCTCGCAATGAGTGACATCCTGACCTTCATCAGAAGGTCGGAAAGATTCGATGAGGGAGCAAGAGAAGCACATGGCTGAGGGGACAGCTGGGGGTTGGTAAAAAGGGCCCGTCTGTGGCCTACTTGCCAGGCGTCAGCCTCCCCCACCATTACCATTACCATTACCAAGTCACTCAGCCGATCCGTTATACGCAAAATTACGATCAACTTTTTTTTTAATGATTTATATAAAATGAATCCTAGAAAAATCAAACTATGCAAAATAAAGTATTTTCGCGTACTTTATTGTTCTCTTAAAGTATAGAGTATAATTACCCGAAATAACGTACAATACTTTATAATAAAGTACGAGCGGCAACCCTACTCGTAGACCACCTAAAATATTATTGTTTAAACGTAAACGTAAACATAACCTTAACTTAATTTGTCTCTGAATGTCTCTGTTTAATAATTAAAATAACTCACCTGTTTTAATAATTAAAATAACTCATCCGTGCAGACCGTATCAGACACGGAAAATGACGTGACTGAAAATAAGTCGGAAAAAGTGGAAAAAACGTGTGCTTACTGCAAGAAAAGAGTAACAGCACATAAAAATATCGTCATAAAAATATAAATCAAAGATTTGTAAATTACTTAGCCCCGAAGTTCTATAATTTATTACCACAACAAAAAAAATGTAAAAAAATTTTTTCACTCAGTAAAACATACATAAATATGAATTATTCGGATTTTATAAAATGTATATAGAGTATACTGTAAAATGACAATAAAAGTCAATAGTAATGTTTCCGTTTTCCCTTCATTATATTGTTGAATACTGTAAAAATTAACAAAAAATAGATATAATAGAATAACATTTTCCTTGGCCACTGTAATTTTAATTTTAATTTAATTATAAGTAGTTTAATTATTAGAATAAATACACTTCTACCTACTAGTGCAATACATAGGATTAAGGGCACATACAGGTGTTCTGTACCTAGGTGCTACAAAATTAGTTTATGAAACAAATGTTTTTAATTTTTAAACAGGGATTGCGGTCACTTGATTGCAATCCCCGTTTAAAATTAAAAATATTTGTGTGTGTGCGTGCGTGCGTGCGCGCGCTTATGTCGCGTGCGTGCGGGCGTGCGTGCGCGCGCATATGTCTTGCATTTATTGTGGGGTTTTTCATCCACTAAAAACCAGAACTGTGGGGACTTCAAAATTTTTCACTGAAAATGCTGTTTTCTCATGTATATTAATTCATCTTTAAACCACGTTCTAATATCACTATTCTATTATTTCTTGCTATGTCGGTTATTTATTTTATATTATTTTATCTCTTCTTTTACGAAAGTTATATGAACATTTCTATAGTCCCCACAATGTGGTAAATTGAACTGTTGTATACACATCTATACATTAGTTAATCAGGGTTCCCACCAACCTGGAAAAACCTGGAAACCTGGAAAAGTCAGGGAATCCAAAAAGTGGTCATGGAGACCTGGAAAAGTCAGGGAATTCAAGAAATTTCAGTAAAATCCTGGAATTTCAGTCATCACATAAAATACTTTTTTCTGCTGTACAAAAATTATCTATAATAAGATTTGAATTTTATATATTTTGGTAAAAAATTTCTAAATCGGCCCTGCAAGATATTTACATATATAAAAAATAGGTGTAAAAATTATATTAATAGGTGCAACATTGGTTTTGTGTTGACGGGTGCATTACATTCAACATTCAAGATGGTGAGTAAATCTGTATTTTCGAATTTACTTGCTGTTACAGTTAACGAATATTTTAGCTCAAAATGGTAAAAAGAACATATTTTAAATAGTCATGGGTCGACGTAAAAACAAATTCCAGCTGGGCTGAAATAATATCGTCAGTTATTCATGATAATACAAAATTCCGGTGCAAAATTTGCATGAAAAATATAAGTTTGAGCAATATGGGACGACAAGCTATTGTTAGTCATTTAAAATCCTCGGGGCACAAACAAAAAGTAAGTATTTTAAGTGGTAATTTAAAGGTTACCAGTTTAAAAAAAAACAAATTGAAACTATGTTGACTTCATCTGGTTCAGACGTATTAAAAGAAAATAATAATAACAACGGAAGTACCTCTAATTTAAATCACTTGTCGTCTCCATCTGCAAATAAGGATAAGGAAGAACAATGTCAACATTTTCTTAAAGCTACTGTTTTAAAAATTATAGAAAGAGGGGGACTGAAATATGAAATGGTTAAAGGAATATCATGCCTTGACCCCAGTATTATTGAAACTAAATCGAATGTGGCTGAAAGTAGAATGGATACAGTATTAGAGACTTTTTTATAGCAAAAATATTATCTGTTCTCAAGTAACTGAAAATGCTAAAAACCAATTTAAACAGTTTGTCAGAATGGGAAATTTTAAAGATTATAAAAATAATGAAAGACTTGATACTTTTTATAGTACTAAACTCAAAAATGAAACAAAATTCAAAGATCTTTATAGTGTGATACAACTAATTTTAATATTTTCTCATGGAAATGCTTTCGTCGAGAGTGGTTTTTCAATTAATAAACAGTTGCTAGTAGAAAACTTACAAGAAAAATCAATAATCGCACAACGGTTAGTGTATGACAACATCCTACTATGTGGAAGAGCTTCGGAAGTTGTAATTGATAATAAAATGATAACTTACTGTAGACATTCAAATAAGAAATACAAGGAAGCTCTTGAGGATAAAAAAAACAACAAAATTTGGAAATGAAGAAAATTGCTCAGAAAAGAAAATTGGAAACTGAAATTAAAGAGCTATAGTTAAAAAAACAGAAAAGTGGTATAATTTTAAATAGTGTAGTTAAAGAAATTGATGCTAGAATAGAAACATTAAAGAATAATATCTGATTTGCTTTGAATCTAAAATTACTCTTTGGATAGAAGATTTATATGCACTTATTGAAAATATTATTTTGAGTATTTAGCTGACAACTTTCATGCAAATATCTAGTATTGGGTGGGCTTTTGAGCTATCTGTTAGATATGGAGTTGCGCAGTTCGTGTCTTGACATGCAGTTGAACTGTACACAAGTAGGGCATTTGAGATGCGCAATAGAAAGCTATTATGGCAGGATCTGCGCACTCGACGGTAATGAAAGCTCACTGCGTATGCGCGAAACAGAATTTGCATACGTATTATTAAATGTGAATTCTTAGAACTGATTAAAGCTGGAAAGAGGTGCGCGGCAAAGGGTGGTCGATTATTTGTGAAGAGCCGTGGCTATAGTAGCGCTGCTAGGCTTTTGAGCTAACTATTAGAGATGGAGATGCACAGTTCGTGTCGTGGCATGCTGTTGAACTGTACACTAGTAGAGCATTCGACGGAAATGGAAGCTTTGTTAAATATGTCTACGTAAATGAACCATACAGGTGAACTATAGTTGTATAGTTGGACAATATCAAATAACTTGCGCAGTTGGTTTTGTTTCGTAAACTATCGTGTGTAAATAAATAGAGACTTAAATCAACACCAAGAACGTAAACGTAACGAATGACAGCTACGCATGCGTAGTGGCAATTTTTCGTATGTTTATACTTACGTCCGACGTAACTTTGCGTGAACGTACGTATAGCAAAGACGTAGCGATATCGAGCCGAGTGTGACTTCGGAAACATCCACTTAAACCCGAACAACTGGTAATTTCAAAATATGAAACCAAACGTAAGTAACAGCAAAGACTAACAATAATTATTCATTACTTGTTTATATTATATAAACTTGTTTATATTATATAAACTTGTTTATATTATATAAACAAGTAATGAATAATAATAAAAGAACTCATTTTACAAGTGAGAACGATTTACATCTTACAAAGGAAATCGTGTGCCATAAACCATACGAGAACCCTGGAGGATGAAATTCAATCCAAATGAAAAATAATATACTTACAAATCACGGGAAAATTAATTTCTATTAAAACTTTAAAAGATAAAATCAAGAATTTGGTAAAATCTAACAGTTCAAATAAGTTTATGAATTGAATTGAACTCCATCATCATCATCACTATCCTCATTCAAAGGTGTTAACAATTTCTTCCATACCTATAGGCACCTTATTATTTTCTAAATAAAATTCTAATAATTATCCAAAAAAGTGAGGTTAAGTTAAAACGCACAGACAGTGAACTACGTAGTATACAGTTCAACAGAACAACAATAAACGACCTTCGTGCGACCTGCCCGTATATATACGTTATTACGTTCCAAATGATTCTTTATAACTCTACTTTTAAAGTCACGACCGTATCATCTCTGTCACGTTTACGTCAAAGCATTTACTTCTACGTTCTTGCATGATGTTGCTTTAGGTCTCTATATCTTTTACGATAGAAGTAAAATGATTAAAGGTGGCGACGTAACGAAGAGAAGGCAATGTTTCAAAATATTTCAACTCCAAATTTATTGTCTGACAAATTATCAATTAAAATCGGCAGATTTTCAATATATCAACACACGGCCATGTATAGTTTACCTCAGATTTACTGGGCACATAAAAATGTCGGCGTGTTTGATGGCGCGGTGAAGATCGCCGACATTTTTTATGTGCCCAGTAAATCTGAGGTAAACTATAATAACGAACAAACTATTCAACTCGTAGAGTATAATTATCAACAAATAAGCATGAGCAGTAAATCATGCACAAACCAACTAAACAGAATAGAAAACTCCTATCGCGCATGACGATTAGATCATAGCGTAGCTGAATTCCTTCGATTTGAGTGTTTCTCCACTTAGCTTTTCCAACATCTTATTTATAACGGTGTTGTCCCAAGGTTGATGTAATAAAGGTGTGTTGGATAATAAAACTTTGGATTCGAATTTTATATTCTGGGATTAAGCGGTTTAAAACTGATTATTTTTGGTTTTTTGTAAAGGGACTTTAAATAAAGTACTATTTTTATGTCAGATAAAATACCTTATATTCGTTCGTAATACAGCAAAATGTTATTAAGAAAAGTTGTTCAGAATCAGTGTTTATAAAGTATAGTTTATCAACCTAATGGAAACGTAATTTTCGAATTTATTCGTCCGGGAGGTGCTTCCATCTGCCGGTGAAATTTATAACTATGATTTAGTACTCTTCTGCTGTATTGCAAAAGTTTGAAGATTAGCTAATGTTTGGCCATAATTTATTATGAATGAATCAGGATACCAGTGGTGGGGCAGCGGACACTGGCACTGGCTAGCTGTTACCACGCCAACGCGACGGAGCTCGTTAGAGTGCAAGCTAAGCAAACAATCAGAACATAACCTAAGTATTTTTTAAATAAAATTAAATTGTTTAGTTTTAATTCAAGTATCAATTTTATTCAAATACATGTTATAATACAATAGGTCAAATAAAATGCACTTTTAAAGGAAAGAATATACATTTTAAGACATTTTATTACAGAATTTAAAATAATGAGATGACTGATTGATAACACTGGTCTGCAACGAAATCCTCCTTTAAAAAATTATGCTTTAAGTATGAAGATTTTAATGCTCTGAACCTATTCCCGTTGGCCGATTTTTTCTATCACGTCTAGATTTTTTTATATGAATTTTTTTTTTAAATTTCATAAATTTTGTTTTTTTTAATTTTTTTTTTTTGTCAACATCAAGAACAGTATACATACATACAAAATAAGTTTTAGCGAGTTGTAAGAGAAAGAAAGAAAGTATTGACAGTGATTTTTATGGTAGTAGATATGCGCATGCGCAGTATTCGCTGTGACAAAAGAAATTACAAAAAGAGACCGTGAACAAATATAAACTCTTCAAACAAATGAAATATTCCAAATGTAAAGAATTGGCAGGACCCGAATAGTGCCAATCGCAGTTTTGGGAATAGGTACGTTCGGTGAGATGAGCACAGCCGAGGAGGCCTGACGGAGGAAGCGGGAACACTTGATTCCAAACTCTCAAAGAAAACGCATGTTATTATTATATTAATTTAATGTGTATTAATTCCTTATATGGTTGAAATATAGTTTTTGTTGTGTTGAACTTTTATTTTAATTTCTTACACAAAGTACCAAATAAAATAAAAATTAAATCTATGGCATTAAGAGAACAGAGGTAAATGGTAAAAGATAAAATTGTATCAATAATTGAAATCGTTAAGACATGAAAACAGTACTGTAGCTATAGTGAGAAAAGTTTAAGAAATAGTTTGCATATTAGGTTTATAAATATAAGATCTTTTTTATATAAACTTTTTTTTAGGTTTTTTTTACTGAAATTGAAATGATGTGGGGGTGCATTAATAAGTAATTTCGAGTTAATAACTATTGAGTTGTTCTTTGAAGTAGCTAGTTTTTGAAAAAATTAACACAAGGAAATTGCTTTAGTTTTACAAAAATTCAACTCATTATTGAGACAGGTTATAGTTACATGGTTACGTCAAGATTTCTTTTATTTTCATTACTTTCTTATACCTAATATAAGGAAATATAGTAATCGTGTATGTGTATCTGCGATAACTCAAAAAATACTAATGGGAGATTTCTCAAATTTGGCATTTAAGATTTTCACCAACATTTTAGGTGTCACATTAAATTTGGTGAATGTGGTGCCACCAGAAGCGACATAATGAATGAAACACGAAAAAAGGTACAATTTCGGGGGGGGAGAAAAAAAAAAAAAAATTTATTGTATTTCTGGACTTGTTAAATTGAAAAAACAACTTTATGGAAAAAAATCTGTTGGCATCTGTAATATCGCAATAGCAGCCACAGTTTTTGACATGTGGCAGGTATAGTGTAAAAAAAACATTTTCATATACTAATTTTAGATGATTTTTTTATCAGTTTTTGATTTAATATTACTTGAATACATTTTACATTCTTTAAAAGTGAGAGTTCTTATTCATAAATTTGTAATAAAATTTCTGTGTTCTTCACAGTCACCCGTAAAAATTTAACCCCGAACCCCTTTTCAATCAAATAGTTATTTTACCCCTAATCTAGCAGACAATTTGATTTTATAAATGAATTGGAAATATCTTGGTTCATTCAAAAACTGGAGGAATTAAAAAACAGTGCAACAATACAAAAATTTATTATACATATCAATACTGTACAGGGTCATTCAAACTCGATGTCTCGTTAATATTCCGGGAAGACCGAAAAGAAAATCCAAAACCGTTTTAAGAATATTAAATGGGACCAATCAAAGAACATTTTTTGGTGAAAATCAAAAATTTTGGCTTACGACGCTGGGCGTCGCAACGGCAAGAAATCATATTTTCTCAGAAACACACCGATATTTTTCCACGGTTGGAAAGACCATTCTTTTTACTATCTATTTCATATGGCAATATTTATTATATCTTTTTTTAGTTTAAGAGTTATAGGCAAGATGTGTCATCAAACCAGAGGCTCTATGCAGCATGTAACAAATTTTATTATTTTTTTTTTTATTTATGGCATACTTCATATATTTTTTAATTGTCTTCTGCACAAAAACTCTGTAACAAAAGAAAAACATCAGTCACAATTGGCCAACTCCATAAAACCAAATGTAATGAATAAACATCTGAAAATATCAGTATGTTCTGAGAAAATATGATTTCTTGTCGTCGTCGGGAGCTAAAAATTTAGATTTTCATCAAAAAATGTTCTTTGATTGGTCCCATTTAATATTCTTAAAACAGTTTTGGATTTTCGGTCTTCCTGGAATATTAACGAGATATCAAGTTTCAATGACCCTGTATATTCTCTTAAATTCATTAATTAATATCACTATTCATGTTGTAAAATACTAATTTTAGATGATTTTTCATCAGTTTGTGATTTAATATTACTTGAATACATTCTTTACAAGTGAGAGTTCTTATTAATAAATTTGTAATAAAATTTCTGTGTTCTTCACAGTCATCCTTAACAAACCAATTGGGTAATTTACCAATAAATTATGAATAGGTAGTAAAATTATATTTGGCTAAAATTTTCATAATTATAATTATTGTAATAAAAAAGTAGTGACCATAATTAAAAAATCACCTCAAACCACAGACGTTTTAATTAAATAAATTAAAATTCAAATCAAATAACGCGGAAAAAATCATATCACTTGACGAATAATAATAAAACAACTCCCCGAGCAGTTTCGAGTTCCCAAAACGTAAAATGAAATCTTCAAAATCCTGGAAATTAAAATATATTTTGGTATTAATTCTAACATCGCTCCTCAAACCCCTCCTTTCCCCATCTGTAAATGCATAATTCTCTCTAAGCGCTTGCGTAGTACCTTAATAGTAAAATATCGCAAAATTCATGAATGGGCACACATTATCCATCTATGAATCATCCTCCAGTACTAACAGGCGGTAAACAAGGGTTTAGCTAAGCTATCAACCGTTTTGAGTCGCATTGTTTTGCACACATTGAGTCCTCGCCCTCTGGGGATCGTGGTCCAGAACTACTAAAATGTGTTAAGTCGAAATTCCCATAAGGTTGACTAACTATACTTTATAAACACTGTCAGAATGTAAAATGATGTCTCTGTTTCAAAAAAATCCACCTACGTTGATAAAACCGTCTCCATTCGAAATACGGAATTGTGTTTTATAAGGGTGTATAATGCAAAGTTATATGTTGTAAAGCATAATTTCGAGACAATCGATCTGCTACATTGAGTATTTCGAGCACATACCGTATCATCTGAAAAACAACGGTTTAATCAAAGTCAATCAGCTAGCCACTTTGCATGGGACCATATGTATTCTTTCATATCCACACAACTGTTCTCAATAACGTTTGCCACAATATGAAGGGATAAGGTATTTTACCGGACGAAAATAGCTATTTGTGTATTAAGAGCGCAAAGTGATATATTGTCGCTCTGAGCGAGAAGTTTAACGCGCGACGCGTATTTGAGCGCGGCTATCTCGTGAGAGCGGTAACGTCACATGCTCGAATTACACACAGGATTTTTTCTACAACCGGTGTTTTTATAAAAATGTTTGGCAAAAATTAATAATTATTGATAACCTCAAATTTGACAGTTCAGATTTCAAAACGTGAGCATCAATTTGCGCTACACATGTTTTTGTAGAAATGTTTGTTAAAATGGTATTTACTGCAAAATAAAATAAAAAATTGCTTTAGTACCTATTAATTATTTATTTAAATACTGTCATTTTATGATTTATATCTATGTATAACAAAATCTAAATGTTTTTCGAATCTGAACTGTCAAATACCCCAAATGCTTACTTTTGTGTCAAAAGTCGTAGATACACTAGACATTTCTTTATTATGGTTTCCATGGTAACTAATCGTTTACTTTGTCGCTCGGCGAGCGACAAAGTAAAAAAACGCTCGCTCCTCGGAAAAGTGCAACTTTGCGCTTTCGTTTGGAAGCGCAAAGTTGCACTTTTCGCTCGGTTGTAGAAAAAATTGTTTTCTTAGTAGCTGTCAAGGTACTCTTGATTTTCAAAAGCGAAAACATACTCAAAGTTAGTTTTAAATCAGACGAGCATCCCAAAATATAACATTCAAATCCAAAAATGTTTGGTCCAACACATCTCTCTTGTTGCATCAATCCTGGGAGACAGTGTATATAAAATAAATGATTTACCAACATTTTCAAGCAAAAATAAGGTCTATAATGCAATTTGAGTAGAACTAAATTTATAGTAGATTTTCAAACAATTAAAAAAAGTATTCATTTAAAAAATTCCAAGAGAAAAATTAAACAAATAACGTATTAATAAAATAGAAGGAAAGCGATCATAACATTTTATAAACTTGAGTTTTTCTTAATAAACATGAAGTGCTAAAGTCGCGAGCTTGTGTATATAGCCTCTGCTTTGCATTTTGAATTAATTTCAACTAAAAAAATAATACATTTTCTTCTAGAGAAATTTTTGTATCACACTCTGACACATGCGTTCATTAAACTACGTGACTATTTAATTACGTTTCAATACCTAATTGACATCAAAACTATGAATATGAAAGCACAGTATAATACCGTGGTTATAAATAGTTACATATATAATTAGTGACCGTTTAGTTCCTTTTTTTGTGTCCAAAATATCAAAAATGACTAAAAATGTAATTAAATGATCATTTATGAAAGTGCCATAGTAACTGCATAACTTTGAGTGTCTAATCTGAGCACGCCCCTGCGGCTGCAATGCAAGAAGTTTAAACTAACTTGAGCTTCTTAGCTGCGACACAAGATTCTTGGCTGCTGTGAGACAGCTTATATGAACAGTTCTAGGACGATACATAAATTGCGCAGAACCTGGTGCTCACTTCTCTTAGTTCTGAACGATCCACGAACCGTTCTACATGAAACCCGAACGCTTCAAATTAACTTTCGCTGTTATATATATATATATATATATATATATATATATATATATATATATATATATATATATATATATATATATATATATATATATATATATATATATATATATATATATATATATATATACATATATATATATACATATATATATATATATATATATATATATATATATATATATATATATATATATATATATATATATATATATATATATATATTTATAGCAATTGTGTTCTTGGGATTTTGGTTCTTTAATGATATGAATGAAAATCTAAATTGTTTATTTATTCATAAACACATTTTACAAACGGTAAGGTAAGATATTTTAATAATAATTAAAAATGGTAGAAAAATTTTAAATTGCTTTATATTTTAGTCATTGCATTGAAAAAGGTGGAAAACAGCCACCGAAACGTTTGTAAAATGTGTTTATGAATAAATAAACAATTTAGATTTTCATTCATATCATTAAAGAACCAAAATCCCAAGAACACAATTGCTATAAAAATATATAAATAAGATTCAAGAAGTCAAAAAGAAAAACAACTTTCTTTCAAATTATATATATATATATATATATATATATATATATATATATATATATATATATATATATATATATATATATATATATATATATATATATATATATATATATATATATATATATATATATATATATATATATAAAAAATATATATATATATATATATATATATATATATATATATATATATATATATATATATATATATATATATATATATATATATATATATATATATATATATATATATATATATATATATATATATATATATATATATATATATATATATATATATATATATATATATAGCATGAATAGTGGTGAGAGGTATGAAACTTCTCATATGGTCTGAATGCTACTATCCGTCTCTGTGGCGGATAGCGATTTGCATCACAGCAAGTACCGAGAGCGGCGACCCCTAGCCCAGGTGGACTAAACTAATATGTTATTAAATATGATTTGAAGGAAACAACTACTCAGCGGGCTATCCGCCACAGAGACATCTAGGATGTCGGTCGGATAGTAGCATTCAGACCATATGAGAAGTTTCATACCTCTCACCACTATTCACTTTACCTTAGTATATAACTAGCAGGTTGGCCACTATCATTTGTCTGTTCCATAACCTATGGCATACTGAAGAGAACAAATAAGTTCGAAATCGATCTATGTCTGGTTATGAATTGACAAATGATATTGGCTATCGATCTATCATGATTTGAAGGTGTAATTCAATGCAGGTCGGGGTATTTGCCCGCTGAGTAGTTGTTTCCTTCAAATCATATTTAATTATATATATATATATATATATATATATATATATATATATATATATATATATATATATATATATATATATATATATATATATATATATATATATATATATATATATATATATATATATATATATATATATATATATATATATATATATATATATATATATATATATATATATATATATATATATATATATATATATGTATATATGTATATATATATATATATATGTATATATATATATGTATATATATATATGTATATATATATATATATATATATATATATATATATATATATATATATATATATATATATATATATATATATATATATATATACATACAAAAATGGTATTTTAAATGAATCAACCCAAGTAAAATCTCGATCTAGGCAATTCGGTACTCAAGGCGAATCTGACCTTCAGCACGGAGTGCCAACCTACGTTTTCCCGCTGTTCCCTCTCTTGACTACCATGGCATAAGCTACTTTTGTTCAATCATCAAAATTTTGTATTTTGCTAACTCGAAATACTTAACCTTGTATTGAATAGAAGTAAATATTAGTGAACAACTGATAACCAATTTAGTAAACATTTAATGTAAAACCAAATTTACCAGAATATAAAAGTAGAAGAAACAATTCTAAATAATTCACAACAAATACCAAATAACACACTACATCAACACCTCCCAATATTCATTGGTTGGTCCTTAACAATCTCTGTCTAGTTCTTTGATTATCAAACATAAAATCTATGCTCATAGGGTTTTAACAATACCCTTCCAGCATTTTAATTTATAAAAATAAAATCTATGCTCCGAGGATTTTAACAATATCCTTCCAGCATTTTAATTTATAAAAATAAAATTTATGCTCCTAGGATTTTAACAATATCCTTCCAGCATTTCAGTTAATGAAAATAGAATCTATGCTCCTAAGATTTCACAATATCCTTCCAGCATTTCATCTAATGAAAATAAAATCTATGCTTCTAGGATTTCAACATCCTTCCAGCATTTCACCTAATGAAAATAAAATCTATGCTCCTAGAATTTCAACAATATCCTTCCAGCATTTCATCTAATGAAAATAAAATCTATGCTCCTAGAATTTCAACAATATGCTTCCAATATTTCATCCAATGAAAATAAAATCTATGCTTCTAGGATTTCAGCAATATCCTTCCAGCATGTAAACAAAATATACAATAAGTTCTTACAGGATAGATAGCTAACACGGTCAACACAGCCCATTATATGTATCAGAATGACTTACCGTCAATATCTGATGACAAAGATTCATCTAACCATTCTCCGGCCCATAATTTAATTTGGTCCTTCAAGACAATCAGTGGACCACGTTTATTTTTTGTTTTCCACCATGAAAAGGTGGCAGCAACTCTATAATTTTGTAAGGACCTCTGAACTGCCATTCCAACTTTGCAACTCTAGCGTTAGATTTTGAAATAAAAACGTAATCGCCTAGTTGGTATATTGTTTCAACGATTCTTATCAAATCGTAATTTTTGTGCAACTGCATTCTGCCGGTTGGAATTTTGGAATTGCGCCCGGCCATTCTGACACTATTAATTTCAATAGCTAGCATACCGACAACTGTGGCTACATATCTCTCAATTTGTCCGTTATTCCTGGATGCACCAGTTGCAATCATGTGATTTACTTTTTCGTACTATTTTGTTCCGTAATAGTTCTTCAATTATAGAATGCACTTGATAAACGATATGGATGATAGATGACAACGGAATCAATTTTTTTAAGCTATTTTTAATTCGGCTGTACTAACATAGAGAACAGCTGTCCCCATTGTAATAATGTCACCATATTTGTTTAATTTATCATAGTCTTTTTCTTTGAGAGCGTTTATAGTTACGCTTTGATAGGGCTCAGTATTAGACAAAACATAAACATTAGGCTCTACTGGCCATTCAATTCGATTTAAGCGCGTACCACTACTGGTGACAATGGTGATGTCATCGTATTGTACAGCATTTTCGCCAATTATTGCATCATATTGTATATCGCTATCACTAACAAGGAAAAACATTAACTCGATAGATACATTCTCACAATTTACTGTCAAATATGTTTCCCCATAAGTGATAACATGTCCAGAACGTAAGCCCTTTAAACGAGAAACAAGGTGTTACACTTGAAAATTTCATGAGGCCTGAAATAAAATAAAATAAAATACCACTGTATTTTCCTAAAAATGAGCTTGTTTATTGGATTTTAATTACAATTTAAATTCAATATTTTATTATTTTAAATTAGTAATCCATCAGGTAGTCATGAAACTTGTTTCCTTGTATTTTCCGCGCGTCCCTCGTTGTTGCTAATCTCGCTCTGATTGTTACTTCAAGAAATCTAAAACAAAACAAATTTTATAGAAGACCATCATCCAGTGGTTTGTTTTAGTAAATAATAAGTGTCACAGGGCAAATGTATAGATGTCTTTATTTTGTCTATATCGCTAATATAATATTAATAGTAACTTACCAATATTATTAGTCCAATCCAGCCTCTTCTCGTGTAAGAAATTATTTCTGTCCTCGTTGCCTGCCACGTACTTCGGCTTAGGGTTGAATTAATTGATATGCATTTTCAATTTTAATTGTTTTTCGAGTAATGACCATACCTAGAATGTAATAAATTGTATTTAATAAAATATAACCTATGAAAGAAAACAAACAAAAACGATATCGTTTCTTTCTTATTGTGAAATAAAGAAAATAATTGGGGACTTACCTTGATAGGGCTTGTTATCCAGTAATGGTTACTTGTGTTAGTAATATACCATAAACCTTTTACTTTACAATTCTCAGCTTAGGTTATTATGTTGTCTGTCAAAACTCAAATTAAACTTTACGCACTACGTAGGCAAAACTAGCTGTCGTTACGGTTGCAACGTTCTAGCGTAAGAGCGCAAGACGGTACGTCCAATATTACAGGACCGCCTTAGGTTACGGCTTTATTACTAGGCGCTAATTTTGTTATATTTTCTATTCAGCGGTACAACCAACATAGTAACATACTGCATAAGCATCCTAGCTGTTCAACTGTTGTAATATGGTAGTAAACAGTAACCATTTAATTGTTTAAATTTGTAGGCTTGTGGCGATTGAGACCTCCGGTCCTGTGTATCTCAGGTCATGACCTTGATACCATTTGAAGGTCGTGAACTATGTAAGATGTTAACATGACTTACGTGGTATGGGTAATTTTCCTTCGTAATTTAAATTTGTCTTCTCTAAATAATATTGTGTTTATTAGGTCTTCTAGTCTAAGAGAAAATAGTACGTGTCTCACTTTGTGGTATTATTTTAAACAGTAGGGCTTCTGTAATTTATGTTCTTCTTGACTTGGGTCGTCAACAATTAACGCGGTACATCGTTCATTTCCTGCATTTGAATGGTTTTTCTGAAATGCTGGTTTTTATGATTTTTTTTCTCTTCCTTCTTTTTCCGGGAGAGCCATGTTTTGGGGATTATTAACGGGGTAGGCATTGCGTTCACACGTTCTTTATTGTGTTACCAATTTTTGAGTATTGGGATCAATAGTGAGTGCACTGCCGTGTTCGTGATTAGATTATCATCTTATGTGATTTAGATAGTTTTCACGAAATTACATTTTGGATTAACTCGTTAAGCCTTGTCGAAGTGCCAGTCGAGGAAATTCCAGTGGTTTTAAGGTTTGGAGACTACAGTCAAACCGGAATTTTTTTTTGTTTTGGTTCAATTTTCCTTCCACCCTGAGGAAATATTTAAATAGTGCACTTTTGGTTCACCGTTTTGAGGTGTCGCCTTTTGGTTCACCACCGTTTTGTGGGACCGATTCCCGGCCATCGCATCAGAGAACATCTCCTAGCTGTGTAGCGCTCACCCATTTGGCTACAACCCCTTGACACTATTGACAACGCCGCCGCTCACCAGTCACAAGATAAGTGCCCTAGTACACACATTTTTGTTTGCATTTTTTTTTTCACATATTTATGCCATTTGTTGGATATCTGTAGCATGGATATCTTGTTTATTTTATTTTTATATGCATATATATTCTATTAGTTTTAAGTGTATATGGGAACAACCTTCCCATCAGTGCGAGTATTTCGCTGTTATATTTACCAATATATGTATATATCTATCCGTACATGTCATTGCATATTATAATATACCTATATAATTTTGTAATATATCCTTTGATTTCAAACATCCAGTTTTTTGTTGTTTGTGTGTTTACCACCTAGCTGTCTTACCTGCTCCCCCCCGATGAGCTAGCAAGTGTGTGGTTCCTACTTGATTTTCGAACGGCACACTATAATAAACATTTGCTGCGAGTACCGGAGAGGTATCCATCGAAGATTACTCACATTTCACCTTTTTTTTGTTATTATTAAATAACGATAAATATTTTTTTTATTACGCTTTGTACGTAGCAAAGGTTTAATATGGCATCCGATCAAAGATACAGTGTGCTCGGACATAAGTGAGCAAGACGACCCGGAATCTGTGAGGCAGTACACTGGAGTACTTTTAATTATGACTAAAGTTAAATAATTCAAGGGACCCTCTCCTAAGGAGCAGTTAATGTGTAAACTTTTATTTCGATCGGCGCGTTTAGCCCAACAAGATTCGATTTCATGACCACTTTTGTTACGAAAACTACAAGATTTATAATTATGAGGTTTTACTTGTTTTTGAGCCTCATTGTGAGGAAGGTTTTCTACATTCTTTTTACACTTCTTACTGAATTCGCCACACGTAAAGTATCGTTTATTGTGTTTAAAGGTAGTGCCACTTGTACCAGGAGCGACATATTCCAATTCCAACCAACGGGCGCTTACGAGAAATTTTTAATAACCAGATAACAAGACTGTCAACTCACTTGTGGTTTTTACATTACTGTTTAACACTTCCGTTCTTACATGAATTTTCTTAATTTCAACAACTACAAGCTCTACTAGCTCGTCTTCAGAAAACTTAATTTTAGTACGATTAAATTATATAAATTTTTCCCTTGCATTATAACGAGGCTTTTTCTGCCCTATTATTTTAAATAAATAATACATAAAGGGTTCGTTAAAATAAAACCAATCTGAAAACAAATACATATATTCACAATTATCATGATAGTGACTCTCTTTCAGGGCGGAGAAGCAAGTAATTTTCTAGACAATAATCAAATAGCTTAACACTAAACAAAGTCATAAAACAATAAAGCGATCAACAACTTAACATTAAAATTTATAACTCACTTAATTAATGTCCGGCTAATCTACAAATATTTGTTACCGAAAAAAAAGGAAAATGGGTAACTATGTACATCAGTTTCTCAATACACAAAATTCTAATATTACAGGAAAGAAATTGAACTATTCTTTATGTGCTTAAAATTCATACACATGGGACGATTTGCAAATCAATATCCTTAAATTAATTTTTCACTCTGGCTGGCATCCCCAACTGCCAACGGCAGAATTGACTAGGTACCTAGTATATGATTTAGTTTAAAGTGGCCTTATCAAAGATCAGCACATCTTCAACATAGTTATCTGTACTCACAAACTTAACTTTACTGGAGCGACCCTTCAGTGTGGGTGCAACAAATTATATTTCTCTTCAGATTGGGCCAACACAACAACAAATTAGTACGCAATTCAGGTAGCAATTTCCAGCCAACACAACCTTTCTCTCCTCGTCGCTCAACCTGATCTACAATGGCAAGATAACGCACGTAAACATACAGAACACAAGGTAGCAGCAAAAACGTATACATCAAGGTAAGGAAACGTAATTCAGCCAACTCCAGGTCCACATTCCATTCCATTTTAACAGATTTATTTAACGTTAGTAATTTCACAATACATGACCTTATAATAAGTATTTCAATATTTGATTTATTGCATTTAACAATATTTATATTTGAGCGTGTGTTACAAATCGCGGACTACAGTAAACGCTCGCCCAGGCCGCTGTTGTGGCCGTTTACTTATTATCATGTATTTTTATATTTTTGTTGCTATTTCCTTATCACAAAGCATTTGCTGTGCTGAACAGAACTAAAGTTTTTAAATAATTAATATTAATATTTGAATGTTTTTGTATTTTGTGGCCTTTTGTTATTTATATAGGAAAAATTGGGAAAAAACCTATTTTATTTTTAATTTTCTGTTGTTGGCTTTCATGATCTTATCTATATAGACGGGTGGGGTGAGGGGGGCTGGGTTTGCGGGTTATGAGGGGTATTATGTCTCTGTATGTTATCCGTGTGTTAATACCGTTACCGTTGTTCGTCATAAAGTGGAAGTCTTTCGTGGATGTACTTGTGTGTATGTTGTATGTCATCGTGTCTTTATATGTGTGTAATGTCTCTTGTTATGTTAGATGTTTGTGTGTTGGTTTTAAGAAATTTTTTTGTAGTTTCGTATATGTATGGTTGTATGGGTTCGGTATTAGTTTGTCTGTGTAGTTGTCGCATGTTTATGTATCTATTTGAATTTGTTAGCAGTCTAAGTAGTTTGTTTTGTGTAGTCTGTAGTCTCTTGTATTGTGTGTCCGAAATGTGGGACCAGGCCGTGCATGCGTATGCCAGTTTCGGTCTGAGTATTGTTTTATAGAGTAATAGTTTGTTGTCTGTCGTTAAAATACTTCGTCTGTTAATCAAAGGATATAGTCTAGCCAATGTACCGTATGTCTTGTTAAATGTATTAGTTATGTGTTGTTTGAATAAAAGTCGTTTGTCAAGTGTGACTCCTAAATATTTTACGTTATTTTTTTTTCTGTTATTAATCGTTTATTTTTAATTTGTTAAAAGTTTTTTATATTTGTAAATTTTTTTGTCAGCGTAATTGTCTCTGTCTTGTCCTCGTTCAGTTTTATTTTCCATGTTTTGTAATAGTCCGTAAGTATGTCCATGTGGTATCGTACTTTTTGTGTCGCTGTTTGTGCGTAGAATGATTATCCATAAATTGTCGTGTCGTCTGCGTATAATACAGTTTTAGTATTAGGGTACGTAGGTATATCGGAAACGAAGAGGTTGAATAGGATGGGTGAAAGGACCGTGCCTGTACGTTTTTAAGCGATGACACCGCATCGTTGACCCTTATTTGGAATTTTCTATCTTTTATATAGTTTTTAATTAAACTTACAAAATAAAGTGGCATGTTTAGTATATTTTTTAAGTTTATATAGGAGGCCTGAGTGCCAAACAGTACCAAAGGCCTTTTTTACGTCCTATTGAAACCTTCTATGACATCCTGCACGACTCTTCATAGTGCAAGAGCCGTACTGTGTCTGCTCCTAAAACCAAATTGGTTGTCCGGTATTAATCATATTCATATTCATATTCACTTTATTCATCTATAAGATCATGTTACATGATATTAGATATGTCAACTAATATATAATAGGTATACAGAAAACTACAAATTTGCATTATATAAATAAATATATCAGATATGTAAGTGCTAATAATATATAAGGTATGAAACTAACAATAAGAATAAATAATAAAAAACAACAACGTATCATATATATATACACATATGTACATATACATGTATATATACACACACACACATACATTACATATGCACATATACATACACACATACATAACATGCAAATACGAGGAAACTAACCATCAGGTTTATTTAAAAATTCATCTACACTATAATAACCCCTTAGTAATAATAATTTTTTAACTTCCATTTTAAATTTATTCATTTTAAGACATTTTATATTGTCAGGTAAGCTATTATACAGTGTAATGCAATTATAATATGGCGAGTGTTTAAAATTAGATGTTTTGTAATGTGGTATCATTAACAATTCATTTTTTCTTGTGTGATAGGTGTGTCGATCTGATAATGTACAGAAATCTTTAAAATTGTATTTGACAAAAATTAAGCACATATATATAGATGCAGGGAACTGTAAATATTTTCTTATTAACAAATGTATCTACAGCTATCTCTGTATTTTATTTTGAATATTAATCTAATTAATCTTTTTTGGTGAACAAACACGCGATATAACTGATTTGACCTGCCCCACACTATGATATTAAAAGACAAATGGGAGACTGCTAAAGCATAGTAAACAGTTCTTAGTCCGGCCTCGTTAAGCGTATCTGATAACTGCAATATCGCGTAATATGCGGAACTTAGCTTGTTACACACTTTGTTTATTTGTAAGTCCCACAGTAAATTTGAGTCTACTTGTGTACCCAAGAATGTGGCATTGTCTTTTAATGGTATTTCTTCAAGTAAACACGGTCTTCTGAGATTAAAATTAATGAAAACAGTTTTGTTGGTATTAAGTATCAGTCTGTTTCTAAAACACAAGTCATTCATTTGAGATAGAACATTAGCAACCCTCAAACACAGTTCCACAGGGGAGTCAGCTGATACTGATACCGATGTATCATCTGCATAGATAACAGTGAATCCTTCCTGTATATGGTCAGGCAGATCAATAATATATAACAGAAATAGCAATGGCCCCAATATCACTCTTTGCTTATTATTTTATTAACTTTGCGGAGTATAATTTTCTCCGCAATTTTACTCATTGAGTTCAACAGAGAGATAGGTCTATAGCTATTTTTATCCTGCCCGTTTTTATTTGGCTTTAGGAACGGAACCACTACGGCAATTTTCCACCGCGGGGGAAAATGTTGCAATTTTAATATATTATTAATGATGTAGGTAAGGATTACTAAGGCTTTATTTGGAAGCTGTTTTAGGATTATGTTGAGGATGTTGTCAGGTCCGGGGGCTTTATTGTTAGGTAGATGTTTGATTTGTTTATTTTAGCTCAGTTGGTGACTTCATTAGTTTAGCTAGTTTCCGTGGTGGTATATAGTGGTCTTGTATTTCGACCACGTCATTGTTTATTATTGTATGTTGTTCTGTCATGTCTAGCTGGGTAGTATGTACTTGTTCTAGGTGGTTGGCTATTATTTCTGCTTTATCTGTATCATGCATAAATGTCTGTCGGTTGTGAATTAATGTCGGTATTATGTTGTGGGATTTACGTAACAGTTTCGTCATTTTCCAAAGGGTATTGTCTTGTCTCGATAGTTCCTTTATTCTGTGTGTCCAAACAGCGTTTTTGTGTTATGTCAGTCTGTTATTCACTGTTTGTTGTATGTCTGTTAGTCTGTGTTTGTCTATTATTCGTCTGTATTTTTGCCACTGGCGACGGATTTTATTTTTGAACTAGATTATATTTTGCAAATCATTTGGTAGTATTTTCTCTTGTGGCTTCTGAGCTATTTTTTTTGTTGTTTTGTCACGTGCTGCTTGTAGTGCGCACGAGTTTTTCAATTTCATTGTCCAAGTCTTGTTTGGTACGTATGTCATTGTTTATTTTCAGCGTCGAGTTTACGTGGTATTTAAATGTCGCCCAGTTTGTTGTTTTGTAATTGTAGATTAGTCTGTTATACGTATTTAAGTTCGTGTCTTATATTGTAAATGTTATGGGATTATGGTCGCTGGAAGGAGGGGTAGGGATATGGGTTGTATAGGATAGGGGTAGTTTTTGTTTATTATAGGTCTATCCTTGACAGCAGCCCAGCACAGTCCCTGATTCAAGACCACACATCCACATCGGGCCGTGACTTGGCATTGACTCCCGTCTTTCGCGCTCAAAAGCCATGTCCCCCCACACTCCGCGGAAAACATCCGATCGACGCGGTAGTTTAAATTGTTCTCGGCACCGTGTCATCAGCCCAGTGGCGTCACTGCATAGGGTTAATACAGTAATTCATAATAAAATTATTCTAAGCGAATCTGGAGTGTAATGTATAACTCAAACCATTTTATTTAATTGCTAACGAATGTGGTACAAATTACTAATTCAAAACAATGGACCGTTACACACCCCCTCTCCTTCAACAGGAGGGATTCCTATCCCGACTAAAATTCCAGTAGGTAAACAGGAGGCAGTCGCAAGAGCGTTAAAAAAAGCAACAATACGCAAACTAAATGACCTTAGAGGTCTGGTAATTTAGTGTAGTTTTTTGGTAGCACGACAACGACGTACGTAGTGATTTCGCGAAGGGCGCAAAACAAGAGTACCTGCAAGTTAACGAAACGAAGTAAAAAATACGCAGTCGTCGACGTTAATGTAAAATAACGTAAGGTAAGATGATGCAAACGTAAGATAACGAAAGGTAAGATGACGTAAATGTACGATAACACAAATGTAGCATAACTCAAGATAAGATAACGTAAGGTAAGGTAACAAAAGGTAACTTATACGCAAATGTAAGATAACGTACTTAAATATGAACAACTCAACACGTATAACGTACACAAACGCACAGAAACGTATACAAACACCTACAAACGTACAAACGTATACAAACATATTCAGGTAGCAATATCCGGCCAACACCACCTTTCTCTCTTCGTCGCTCAACCTGATCTCCAACGGCAAGATAACGCACGTAAACATACAGAACACATTCTAGCAGCAGAAACATATACATCAAGGTAAGGAAACGTAATTCACCTAACTCCAGGTCCACACTTGACAGCGGCCCAGCACGGTCCCTGTTTCAAGACCACACATCCACACCGATCCGTGGCTTGGCATTGACTCCCATCTTTCGGGCCCAAAAGCCATGTCCCTCACACTCCGCGAAAAACATCCGATCTGCGCGGTAGTTTAAATTGTTCTCGGCATCGTGCCATCAGCCAGTGGCGTCACTACATAGGTTTGATACAGTAATTCATAATAAAATTATTTTAAGCGAGTCTGGAGTGTAATGTATAATTCAAACCATTTTAATTAATAACGAATGTGGTACAAATTACTAATTTAAAACAATGGACCGTTACAGCATACTCACAATAAGAGGCGAACGTGTTACTAGTCAACAATACAGCATTCCTCAATTTCTCGGCCAAATTTAAACTCGCTTACTAATTCTATTTCACAACACCAATTAAAGGCACCTGAATCAGCCCGCACAGGATCATAAATTGGTAAAGCAATGTCATTATAACTATGACACGGTGCACTGAGCGATTCTTGCATTTTTTTGAAAAAATCGGTAAAAGCTTGTTGCGCCTCAGCTTTCATGTTTTTTTTTTTGTGGTTGTAGGCGAATCCCGCACTTCTGATGTTAGATTAAGAATCAAAAATGATAAAAATCACGATCTAGGCAATTCGGTACTCAAGGCGAATCTGACGTTCAGCACGGAGTGACAGCCTGCGTTTTCCCGCTGTTCGCTCTCTTGACACCATGGCCTAAGCTATTTTTGTTCAGTCATCAATCAATCAGTCAATTTTACCAAGTACTACCTCCCATTAAAAATATATTCCCAAGTTCGTAAACACCCTGTGTTATTATATATATATATATATATATATATATATATATATATATATATATATATATATATATATATATATATATATATATATATATATATATATATATATATATATATATATATATATATATATATATATATATTGTTACAATATCGACTTATCTAGGTATATAATTTAGTAAAAATAAAATATAATAACATAAATCGGGTGACTTATAATAAAATAACAGTTGGAAGTATTTATAAGTAAAAATATACTATTATAAAATGAATTTTAGAAAGAAACAGAGTTAATAAGCCATATACAGAGACAATTTATAGATTGGAAGATATTATTGTGCATTATATGAGTAATAAATGATTTCGAAAACAATGAAATATGATTTTCTTAGATTTTGTGGGCAGATGAATGAATATGGGTAGTATTGTGTATAAAAGCAAACATAAAATTTTAATATAAGGTTAGAATAGGTTAACATAAATGTTTATATGATAAGAATTTGTTAATTGACATGGACGATAGATAAAACTGGTGTCTTAGTGTAGATTTCAGCCAGCAACTCTGTTGAACCCAAATAGACAGTGTCGATCCAATGTTGAGTGAGGATTTGTAGTTATAAAAGCACCAAAGACAGTCAGAAAGCTGAAAAAATTATCAATTATTAGAACTAGTATGTAAAATAGGTAAAGTTTAGGCTATGGGAGATAGGACATGGACAGTGATTATGTAAAATAGGTAAAACTTAATTAAAAGTGAGATGTTAATATGAAACACACATCGTTTCATGGTGAAAATAAACTGTATAGTGTTAAATTGTAATAGACTTACCAAAGTATAAGTATTGTGTTGTGTACAATCTACTAGTCAGAGTACGGTAGATAAGGAACTGCAAAAGTGATGTTTATGAACCGCAGACAGGCCTGGAAATGCTTGCTGAGGTGAAATTCTTCAGTCATTAATCTGAAAAGTATATAGAGTATAAACATTTTGTTAAAATAGGTCTAAAAGTATAAGTTATACAGAGAATAGTGAGATTATTAGGTAGTAATGGCAAGAACATTAAACAGTGCTACGTTTTATAAATTAATGTTTTGTTTTGCAACAAAAATGTGTTGTATAGTAAGAAAAGGTGAAAGACTTACCTAGTCATGGATGATCACATAGATTAGAACAGTTAAATAGTGCCCAGCCATCAAATTAGGTGGAATGTGAATGTTCAGGTAACAGTGAGATGTAAAACCACTCAGCTTCTGTAATTTTGTGTAAACTTAAGACTTTTAACAGCCTGGTGCAAGAACAATACCCCATAGACATTTTACAAATGAATTAGGGCACCAGAATGTGTATTTGACTGGCTAGACATCAATGTTGGTGAAGGTATATGATCTACGAATAAAACATGTCATATCAGAATAAAATTGTATTAGTATAAGTGAAAATGTATTAGGATAATTAAGGTAGGGTTTGAAATTGTGTTATTTGTTAAAATAGATAGGTTCTGAGTTAAATATTAAACATTATTTCTATATTTATGGTTGTAAATTAAGTTAGGTTAGGGCGCTAGAAAAATTTTGTTAAAACCCAGACTATTGTATGTTAAAAGATGGGGAAAATTTTATTGTAAATGAATATCAAAATAGTTTTTCATAAGGATCATTCATAGCTACAGGAACATAGAAAATACAAAATTTATAAAAATTTAATAAAAAACATAGTAGGCTAAAAGTTGAATTTTGACAAGTAAATTAGAAATCAAGCCATATAATTGGATGATTTCGAGCAGAGAAACAGTTTTTGATGGTGCTCCGAGGGGTGTACTACCTTCTTTTGTTAAAAACTCCTAACCTCAAATTTAAAGCATGGCTTGCTAGATAATAAAGTTTGGAAAATAAAGTTTTGTGAGGTTAGAAATGAAAAGGAAATAAGTTAAAAGAAAAATTATCCTGTTCCATGTTCCTGCAAGTTATTTTTATTTATTTTAATTGTGAAGAAATGTTTTAAAGAATGTAAACTTACCTGTAATTTTAAGTAATCCAACCAGTGTCACAGTGAACCAACAAAGTAAAGTGCAAGTAAATATAATACATCGGTATTAAGTGAAATAGTTCTTTTTAAAAGCAAAGTGCGGTACAGTGCATCGATAGAGTCACCGTTTATTTCAAAACAACAAATAGTTCCAGTCCAGTCAGATGACAGCATAAAAGCCACGCAGCGACATCCACGAGAACTAAGGAGGAATGCGCCATACAGGGTGTTCTCGTTTTAAATTCGAGTAAGGTTGGTGAAACGTGCAATAACAAAAATTTCATGTCTTTGTAAATTTCAAAATTGTATTTCTCTGTTTGTAACATTGTTTATTTGTGTGTAAATTATATGTTTGTTTGGGTAGAGAATTGCCTTTCATTCATTTGCCAGCAATAGGTAAGAATTTCATATTATAATCAAAGTGACCAGAACCAGGGAACCTAACTTGAGACAGTCTCATGAGCTAGCCGAGGAGGATATTTTTATAAACTGTAAACAATAAGTAAAACAAAAAGGTAAATATAAGTTTCAATCTTTCAATTTTCACAATTTTTATTTTATTTACAAATAACAAAACCCAATAGTTTATAATAAACAGAGTTTCCCAACATGGGGCTACGTAGGGGTTTAAATAGTTTATAATAATATATATATATATATATATATATATATATATATATATATATATATATATATATATATGAAAAGGGTGATCCAATTCGAGTTTCCTATATTGGGAACACTGTAAATTTGACACCTGTCAATATAGATGCGTGTTTTAAATATCTAATGTTAGTTTGAAACAACACATTTACGAAATGGATCGTTTAACCACCGCTCAACGCATTAAAATTGTTGAATTATTCTACGGAAATAACAATTCTGTACGAACTGTGTATCGTCGTTTACGGGAAGATTATGGTTCATTTAATCGTCCTACTGAGCGAACAATTCGCAACGTAGTCAACAAATTTGAGAAAACCGGGAGCATTGGAGATAGGGTAAACCGTGTGCATCTTCGTGGCGCATGTTCGGCCGAGAATATTGCTACTGTGAGTGATAAGTGTGGCCGAAGATCCAGAATTATCGATTCGTCGCCGTTCACAAAATTCGGGCCTTTCTTATGGCTCTCTGTGGCGCATTTTGCATAAGGACTTGCACCTACATCCATATAAAATTCAATTAACACAAGAAATAAAGGCTAGAGATCATGGGCAGCGAAGACTTCATGCAGATTGGGTGTTAGAGCAACAGGAAATTGATCCTGATTTCGTAAAAAACATTTTCTTCTCTGATGAGGCACATTTCCAACTCTGGATGTGTAAATAAACAAAATTGCCGCATATGGGGCGAAGAAAATCCTCACGTGATACACGAGACACCATTGCATGCCCAAAAAATAACAGTGTGGTGTGCATTGAGGTCAGGCGGCGTAATTGGACCTTACTTTTTTGAAGACGATGAAGGTCAGACAGCAACAGTAAACGGCGAGCGCTATAGGCGCATGATAACCGATTATTTTTGGCACGAAATCGAAGATACTGATGTGGCAGACATGTGGTTTCAGCAAGACAGTGCCACTTGCCACACATCTCGTGCAACGTTAAATGTTTTGCGAGGAAAGTTCATGGGTCGCATTATTTCACTTCACGGTGACGTCAACTGACCGCCAAGATCCTGCGATTTAACGCCGTTAGATTTTTTTTGTGAGGTTTTCTTAAGAGTCGCGTCTATGCCAACAAACCTGCAACATTGGAGCACTTAAAAACCAACATCCGCCAAGTTATAGCCGAGATAACCCCCGAAACTTACAAAAAAGTCATCGAAAATTATCTCGATCGAATCAACTGCTGCAGAAGGTCCAGAGGCGGCCATTTGACTGACATCATTTTTCATAATTAATGAATTATACCATATATTTGATTACTACAAAAATAAATAAGATAATGTTACATTTAGTGTTTTTTCTTAAATAAAAATTCGGAAACTCGAATTGGATCACCCTTTATATATATACAGGGTGTTTACGAACTTAGAAATATATTTTTAATGAGAGGTAGTACTTGGTAATGAAGTCGATTGCTAAAAATTTACCTTGGTATAAGTTCCTCAGAAGTGGCAGAAAGAAATATTTTAAATACTACACCAAATCGTTTGAGAATCGCTGACCTAGCTAGCCGTGTGCGACAGTTCTGGCAGTGTTGCCAAATTTTATCTCAAAGCGACAGTTTTTTTTCTTTTTTCCAACAGCAGATAATAATATCAGATAAATAACATCTAACTGAGCCACCGGTCAAAATTAACTCACTTTTTTAAAATTGAAGCGGTTATTGTATAAAGGGAACAAGTCACATATTATGTCAAAATAAACTGATATATACAGTTTCTAAATTAAACGTTCGCCAACCGATGAGTCGATAAAGGGAACATCTCACGTTTACGCTATTGAAATTATGAGGCCAAAAAATAAGTAGTTATTGTATAAAAGGAACAAGTCCAGGACATGTTTCCTTTATACAATACACCTATACCGCGCAGTCGCAAACCTGTACGCGTCATGAA
This sequence comes from Rhamnusium bicolor, assembly GCA_029963845.1. Taxonomy (NCBI): domain Eukaryota; kingdom Metazoa; phylum Arthropoda; class Insecta; order Coleoptera; family Cerambycidae; genus Rhamnusium; species Rhamnusium bicolor. The sequence goes on along the minus strand of JANEYF010003505.1, from coordinate 26,776 downwards.
GTAAATAATATTGCGTATGTTTGTTTAGTTATTTCTTGCATTTTAACCTGTAAAGAAGTTTTTTTAAAAGAAAGTGGAACGTGTGTGGCTAATTTCTATTTAAATTGCGTAATATGTCTACAAGTGATTCAAATAGTGACGAATTGACTGCAGTAGTTGACCATAAACGTAAAAAGGGCATCAGAAACTATGCAAAATATAAAAATAATGTACGTATTAAAGCCAGATTACTTGGAGAGAAGTATACAAGTCAAAAAGGAGTTCATAAGCCGGCGAAACAGACAGGTCCAGACTGCAGGTAAATTTTATATTATGTTTTGCTTTCTTTGTAAGAAATAGGAAAATATTATTTGCAGATGTAAACAAAGGTGCATGACCAAATTCTCCGAGGAAGATAAAATGTGGATTTTTAAGTCTCTGTATTCAGGCAAACCCAAAAACCAACAGGATACGTTCTTAATGGGATTATTAGAAGCTAAAGAAATTCAAAGGCGCCGGTCTAGAAATGAGGAACCGAAGCAAGAACGAAAAAGTAACTTTGTGTTTCATGTTTTAAATAAAGAAAATCGAATCAGGGTATGCAAAAAAGCTTTTATGAGTATGTATGCACTGTCCAATAAAGTTGTATTTTGCCTAACTTCGTTGCTTATATCTGGCAGGTCACCAAATGATAGACGTGGCCACCATATTAAACGTGGTAATGCCAAACCTGATAATGTGATTTTGAAAATTAATGACCACATTAGCCTTTTTCCAAAAAAAGTAACCCACTACGGTAGTAAACCGCTGACATACCTTGAATCCCATTTAACCATCAAAAAGATGCATGAGATGTTTTGCTTTGATAATCCAGATCTTACGCGTATTGTGACCTATGAATACTACTTAAAACATTTTCGCGAAAATTTTGGGTACAGATTAGGTAGGATCCAAGTAGATGTTAACGTGCGAAGAGTTGTCAGTGAAAATAAAATCAACTACGATAAACGATAATGCAAAACGTGTAGCTTCAGCAGAGTTAATAGTACATAAAAGACGTGCTTCAAAATTTTACAAAAAAAATTGAAGAAGTAAGAGGCCTGTGTAAAACAAACCCCAATATTGGCGCCATTGTTTTCGATTTCATGCAAAACATCCCACTTCCTTTTATGCCAGTTAATGATATGTTCTATCTTTGAAAACTTTGGCAGTATGTTTTTGGAATTCACGATTTGAAAACCAATGAAGCGACTTTTTATACATACTTTGAAGGTACTGCGCAACGAGGTGCTAATGAGGTAGCCACTTTCCTACAGGACTACATTAAAAGAATACCAGAAAGTATAACGGAGCTATACGTATTTAGTGATGCCTGTAGAGGTCAAAACCGAAACTATACTATTACTCGTTTTCTCCTAAACCTGACTATGAATGGAAGATTTGAAATAATCCACCAATGCTTTCCTGTTCGTGGTCATTCGTTTTTACCATGCGATAGAGATTTTGGTATAATAAAAAGCAGTTTCAGGCGTCGTGATCGAATTTTTACCCCGATGGAATATGTTGCATTAATAGCAAATGCCAAGAGAAGCAAACCATCTTTTTTGATTAAAGTAATAAACACAGAAGATGTGTTAGACTTTAAATCATGGTGGCCTACATATTTAAAAAAAACTACCAAAGAAATTACTACCGAAAAAAAGAAACAAAAAAGAAAGCTTTAGCATATCTAAGTATAAACACCTAACTTATCAAAAGGAGACTCCTGATTATGTACTGGCAAGAGGCCATATTTTGACGGCTTTATTGTGTCCAAGTTTCGTTTGTCAAAAAACACTGCTAGCCCACCATATCCAACAAAAAAAGGCATATCAAGGGAAAGTGCCCATTAAAGCAAAAAAAACTTGAACAGGTTGCAAAAGTCGTGAAATATATTCCTGAAGTGGTTTTTTGATCAGTTTGAAGATTGGCCACCAGTAATAAATATGACTCTGAATAGCGTTTTTTAACCAAAAATGACTAAAAATGTCTATGATTAGTGTTTTTCGAAATTTTGATAAAAAATAAATGTTTTTAAATAAACTGTGTAATTTTTTTTTACCTATGCAAAACTTTCACCTGCATTTAGTATATAATGGGAACAAGTCCAACTACAAGAAACCAATTTTTGTGTGAAAAAATTAATAACAGGCGATTCATTGGTACTATTATGCTATTGATCTCCCCCCGTTGCTTTATTTTTTATGTGCACAAAAACAAAATTGGATGTACTATTTTGAAAATATTAAGTTTTTTCGCATTTATTCAGAAACATAGTTTATGGACTTGTTCCCTTTATACAACAACCGCTTCAATTAAATATTTTACTCGAAAATTAAACATCTTGTAACAGACAGAAAAGTACAACACGGTAACCCATGGATCAATTTAATTGTTTTAAAGAATCCAACTACGAATTAAAATATTTTTCTCACTATTGATTGATTGATTGATTGATTTACATTTCTTCACATCATTAAATTTGTTATTTTTCATAATATCTGTGTTTTTGTGGAAATGTACAAATACAAAATGGGAAACTCAAAATATTTACATCTTTGTGTGCATTGTACATTTAAAAATGGAAATATACCCAATCTATGATAATAAATTATAGTGAAGAAATCTCTGATATTGAGAGTGATATAATTGAACTTATTCTTACCTTTGCAATAAGTTTCTCTTGCGGGAAATTTCTTAAAGGACTTCCTTCAATCAACCACAAACACACAATTCTTTCTTTATGTAGGCACTCAAAAACTAAATAATTAACAGTATCTCCATGTGCAATATTGTAGTGAAGTCTTCTCTTTCAATGTATAAAAGCATCTAAACCAATGACACTTTTTCCATGTATAAACCTGTACATCGGGGGACGATTCCGTAAAATACAAATTCGTGTCTATTTTGAGCACACAAAATTAACAAAATAAAACAATTAAGAATCGTTTTAAATGTTCAATAACCATTAAGATTAGTTTCTAAAACTACACGTTCTGTTAACTAGGCGACATATTTGTGCTATTCGATTACAGCTGATGGGAGTTTTGATGCATGGTCGTCACTTCACATACAAACACACAAAGATTTTATTTTTAGTTTCTCTATGCACAAACAAAAGAAATACGTTGTGTAGTAAATTTTTCACACAACATTTTAAAAATTACCATTTGGCATAGACACAGATTCACGGAATTCACGTACTACATAGAGGTCTGCAAGCAAGCAAACCTGCAGACCTGTAATATCCCTAAATTACATCATCATAATAATGTATAGCATTATTCGTACTCTATACAGGGTAGGACTGGCCTCATAGGCAATAGTTGTAATTTGGCCCCAACGGCCTACCCTCTCTCCCCAAGATAGATCAATCGTTTTCAGGATATAAAGAAATCATAGAATGAACACCATAAAAATTAATGTTTTTTATTATTGTTTATTACTAGATAATTGATAAATTCGAACATAAAAGTAAATATCGCAAGGAACAATATCAAAAATAAAAAATAGTTGGACTTGTACATTGTAAGTACAACACAAATAATGTATCTTAGAGCTAAAACAATACGCTATTTTCTTAATCTAGCTATAACCTCATCTCATTCTTATTTGATATTTTTCAAATTTTAATAATGCACAATAACATCTATAAGTACTTACTTATAGTATTTTTGCATGAACGAGTTTGAAACAGTATTTTACTGCGTCAAAACATGAAGTAAAGCAAAGCATTTATTCTCTTGGGATTTAAAGTTGCCATGGAAACCAATGAACAGTACAAACATAATATAACGACAACATTTTTATTTTGTCAAACTTTTAATGGCAGAAAGAACAAAAAAATAAGAATCAAACATAAACCATTATAACTTATTTCAAATTAAAACTAATATTAATAGGGTAATTTTCACAGTTCGTAATATTTGGTGATTAGTAATATTTAGCAATCTAAATGTCAAACAGAAATAAATAAAAAAAATAATGTCAAACAGACAATTAAGTGCAAGGATACCTAACACTAGGGCTGGGAAAAATAATCGATTAATCGATCATTTGATTAATCGATTAATCGATAATTTGATTTATCGGTTAATAGATTATAATCGATTAATCGAAAAAAATCGATTATTTTTCAATAATCGATATTCGATAATGACTTGACAATCGCCCAGCCCTACATCCTCATCTATTTTTTTTACTTAATACAGTTATTATAGTATTATAGTCATATAAATAAACAGTATGTAAATAAAATTGAAAATAACCCTAAAATAAATACTACAGCTCCGTAAAGCAGGGGTGGGCAAGAGAATCGAATAATCGATTAAGGCTGGTTAAAATCGACTATAATCGAATAATCGCTTTTACGATTAATAGATTATAACCGATTTTCGATTATACGATTATTTGATTAATCGATTAATCAAATAATCGATTAATCAAATAATCGATTAATCGATCATTTGATTAATCGATTAATCGACCATTTGATTTATCGATTATTTGATTAATCGATTGATTACTCGATTATTTGATTAATCGATTAATCGATTATAATCGAAATAATCGATTATTTTTCAATAATCGATAATCGATTATGACTTTTGATAATCGCCCAGCCCTAGTGCAAAGTGCTTTTAAATGTAGAATAGCAAGTTACAGAGTATTCAGTGAACATCGACATATAGACTATAATATGTACTTTTCATCCATAAAAAATAAAGTTATAAATTTATTGGAGGTCATAAAAGTACATAAAACAGTAAAGGTTAACATGGAATTATTTGCAAGATATATAATCCAAACCCAAGACTTGTGCGATACAAAAAATTTTAATACATCAAACAAAATTATTAGCAGGTCTTTAGATTTGCAAAGCGTATTTGATATGTTTATAGATCTTATGATAACACAAACATCAGAATTTCAAGAGCGTTATTCAGGTATATATTTCTTTGTAAACAAAACTAAATATAGTTCAAATAATATCTTTATTTCAGGATGGGCTCTTGAAAGTTAACGTGAACAAGTTTAGTGCTGTTGGGGGATCTTCATATATAAAACTCCCAAAATTCATAGAGAACAAAAATGCTGTTGTGAACGTACAACCAGGATCGATGTTGTTTTGCATGGGCGGTGACATCGGCACTGTATCCGGTAAGGGGCAAGACATCAGAGATATCATCTTATCCGCACTATTCTACGGTGTTAGATGTAACAGGTATGGAGTTTCCAATGAAATTACGACATTCCAAAATTTGAAGATAGAAATAATATTTCAATTAACGTTTACGGTTTAGAGAGTAAAATTGAAAATAACAAAATAATGTACTATGTTGTGGGACCTTTACACTATTCTCAGAGAAAAATGCACATACACATAAACTTGTTGTTAATAACAAGTGATTTTGGTAACAACCACTATTGCTGGATTAAGGATTTGTCAAAATTAGTTTCATCCCAGATATCTAATAGTCAACATAAAAAGTATTTTTGTGATGGATGATATTATATTCTTCTAATGAACGGTTGCTAATGCGACATCAACAGAACGATTGTAATCATATCTACACTGTAACACCTTCAACACAAGTTCACAAAGATAAATGTGGAGTATACGTACCGGAGAATATATTAAAATTCGAAAATTACGAAAAACAAATAGAGGTTCCTTTTGTAGTTTACGCGGATTTTGAATCTGTTTTAAGGCTTATAGATACGTGTGAGCCAAATCCTGAAAATTCATACACAAATAGAACTGTTAAACATGAGCCTTATTCATTCGCATACTTAATAAAATGTTCATTTGATGATTCCGTTTCTAAATTTGAACTTTACCGAGGAGCTGCTACCGTGTTTGTAAAAAAAATTGAGAATGACTTGGCTGATATTTATAAAAAAATATGATTCCTATGAATCGTTTTTCTCGAGAAGAGGAAGAGGAATTTTTGAATGCAACTGTTTGTGGTATTTGTGAAGAACCATTTAATAAGGGTGACCAAAAGGTAAAAGATCACTGTCACTTAACTGGTAAAGGAAGATTTGCATCACACTCGACGTGTAATCTAAATTATAAAATTCCAAGTTTCGTACCAATTATATTCCATAATATGAGTGGCTATGATTGTCACCTTTTTTAGAAAAGTTATTCTCTAAAAAAAAATTCAGTGGATGTTATAGCACAGAGTAAAGAAAAATACATATCTTTTTACTAAATATTTACATGTTGACGATTATACTGATAAAAGTGGTGTCCAGAGAAAAAAATATTTGAAAATGCGTTTTATATATACATTTAAATTTATGACAACTTCGTTGCAAAATTTGGGTGAAAATTTAAAATCAGATCTTTTTTGTGAAGCGAAAAAATATTTTCCAGATGAATCAAAATTTAGTTTAATGCGTCAAAAAAGGAGTATTCCCTTATAGTTTTGTAGATAGTTTGACTAAACTAAATTCTGAAAACTTACCATCAAAAGATGAATTTTATGATAATTTAAATGAGGAGCACATATCGGATGCAGATTATGAAAGAGCTCAGGAGGTCTGAAATCTATTCGGGTGTCATAGCCTGGGTGAATATTCAGATATTTACCTAAAATCTGATGTGCTCCTCTTGTGTGATGTGTTTCAAAATTTAGATAAGTATAAATTGGACCCAGCACAATATTTTACTGCTCCTGGTTTAGCTTGGGATGCTATGCTAAAGTTAACAAAGATTAAATTGGAATTATTGACAGACGTAGATATGATTCATATGCTAAAAAAGGGAATTCGGGGAGGTATTAGCCGGTGTTCCGAAAGGAAGCATATTGCAAACAATATTTTTCTGCCCAATTATAATCCTGATGAGCCTTCATCATTCATTACGTATTTAGACGCTACAAATCTATATGATCATAGCATGTCACAGTCTTTACCAACAGGAGGATTCGTGTGATTGTCTGAATACGAAATGGTAAATTTGGACATCATGCAGATTCCAGAAGAAAGCCCCTAGGTTATATTTTAGAAGTAGACGTATATTATCCACCCGATTTGCATGATGTACACTCAGATTTACCATTTTTAGTTAAAAACATAGTTCCACCAAGTTCCAAATCAAATTATCAAAATTAATCCCAAATTTGAACGATAAAATTAAATACGTGGTGCATTATAAGAATTTGCAGCAGGCTATAAGAAATGGTCTTATTTTAAAAAAAATTCACAGAGTATTAAAATTCAATCAGTCACGTTGGTTGAAAAAATATATAGATTTAAACACAGAAATGAGAAACAAAGCTAAAAATAAATTTGAGAAAGATTTTTACAAATTAATGAATAATGCTGTTTTTGGCAAAACACTCGAAAACGTGGATAATAGAACGGATATACGATTAATAACTCATTGGGAAAAAATTGGTAAAAAGATAGGTGCTTGTGCATTAATAGCTCGACCAAATTTTAAAAATTGCTCAATTTTCTCTGAGAATTTTGTTGCAATTCATTTGGGGAAACTTACAGTTACATATAATAAACCAGTTTATATAGGGTTTTCCATTTTAGAATTGTCAAAAACAGTATTTATGATGTTATTAAGAAAAAGTTTGGTCGAAATGCTTCTTTGCTGTACACAGACACAGATTCTTTAATTATTAAAATTTACACAGACGATTTTAATAACTTTATAATAGAAAATGGCGATAAATTTGAACATCGAATTATAAGCTGGGAAATAAATTTAATATTCCTGTTAGTCAATCAGTCCTAGGATGAAGGACGAATTTGCAGCAGATCCTCTTATATGTTTTTATGGGACAGGTGCGAAGGCATATTACGTAAAATCGCTTAAAAATGAATTGAAAAAGGCGAAAGGCGTAAAAAAGAGTGTTATTAAGAAACATATAACTTTGGACGATTATAGAAAAATTGTGGAGAAAGGAGGTTTGGTGTTTAGAAAAATGAGTACCTTCACTACAGATTTACATAATATGTACACGGAAATCAAAAACAAAGTGGCCTTGTCCCATAAAGACGACAAAAAATTTGTAATTCCGAATACAACTAAAACTTTACCATGGGGGCATAGCGACATTACTTTTTCCAAACTAGCCCAGAACAAAATTTGAAGTGGTTAATGGAAAGTCTAAATAAAGTAAATGCAATTGGAAATTATGATCAGTGTGCTACGGTTAATAATTTTAATGAAGGTAGTACAGAACAAAATATAGATGCTTTAATCGCAGCAATTGAAGAGGTACAAAATGAATTATAACAATTTTAATATTTTAAGAAATACGTATTATATAGCGTAGCTGTTTAGTGTAAAGGTATAATTCCTAAGTCAATAAAGATTAGCACTGTAAAACTCAAACCTGTTTTATCTAATGTTATACAGTTGTTCAAATGTATGATATTAATTTTGTTTATTACAAATGTTAGATGAAATATATTTTAACTACGAAAAAATAATAGACAATTTGTATGTGTAAAATAATATTTCTATTGTAGTAAATTTTGTAAATAAAAAATAGTGATAAACGAATTTATTTTATTTTTTTATAGTATTACCACAGTTAAGTAATTTTTGTAAAATATATGTGTGCCGCTTCCAAACCACCCTAGTATGGGGTCGCACACTGCGGTTCGTTACCCCTTTTTTATTTCTAATGTGGGCGGGTTCCCCAGGAGGCCTATGTTTCCACATAGCCCTAAAAAGGGCTGTTAATTTATTCTGCAATTCTGCGCGATCATTATGCGCCTGTCATATGTGAGATACACACAATTGGTATCATGTGATTGTTGGTGGAAGAACAAACCTTCCTTCTCACAAAAATAGGTGCCTTTGCGACATACCTGACAAAGATTATTCCAACAAGACTGCCTGTACATTTCACAGACACAGCAGCATTGAATGAATGGTCTGGTTGCTGCACACTCCAAACATACATCCCTCAGAATGCCAAAATTAGTCATTCTAAGTCTCGATGAGCATTTCTTGCAGCGGACTCCACCACTGTTTAACTCTATTCGGTATTACGGCTGATTATGGTGGATTCACTTCCTCACGTGTAGGGCACAACCCTGTAAAAATGTTAAAGTCTTCTATAGAACTGTTAACCAAACAATTATGGCAGAGACGCTTATTGCCCATCCTTATCAGATATCCAATAATTTTAGGCTTAACATCCCATTCTTGTGGAAAAGACATGGTGAAACTTCTTCCAACAACTACTGTTGAAGAAATAATGCACACTTTCAAACTCTAATTAAGTATTTAAACTTAGTAAGAACGTACTTACCACCACTTTTGGCTTCAACAACAGATGAGTTTTAGGGGGTGGGAATGAAGGTAGGAGGGGATATTAAAATAAAGTATAAAACCAGACGTTGAAGACACCAGTATACTTCTGCCCAGCTCTCGTGTATCAGTTTACAATAATAAAAAAATTAACGAAATTACTATCGCTGAAGCTGACGCCACGACTTCACCATATTCCTCACCTCTGCGGAGAAATCCGTCGGCGTGGAGTTTGGAAACTATTGCTTACAACAGTGATGTGTCCTGGAGTGATGATATGGAGGAAGTACCGGATTCCACAACATCTCCTACTCCAGAGCATCTGGAATTTCTCCCCTCACCTTTTATCTCAACCCGACAGAATCGGAAGGTACGACATTGTATAATGCATGTATAATAATAAATATTGTTTTCTTCTTACAGAAGAGATTGATATGTTTCTGATAACTATGGAACCTGTTGGGAGCCCGAGGTATGATTACTCCCCAGGTCCTGATTTCTTAGAGCGTAAGATATAAGTGATATATGATACTTCAAATATTAATTGCGATGTTTTTACTTCGCAGAAATTGAGCAGCGTAGATAAGTTAATATGATATATATTTAATTGTGAATACCATGTGTATAAATAAATTGTCATTCAGTTAATATGTGGTAAAAAAATTATATTTAGTAGATGATTGTATTAAAACATTAGGAAAACTCGATATATATACTTAAGACTAATAAAAAAATCAAATAAATAATTTTGATTTTATAATCAGTTATAATAGACCATACAAAAAATACGTTTTATTATTTAAAAGCTGTGTGCCGCTTCCAACCCACCCACCCTAGTACGAGATTTACTTGAACACTTATTCTTGAAGAGTAGAAAGAGAAATATCATGTTATTTCTATTTCTACTCTTCAAAAATAAGTATTTTTCCAGAAAGTTTCAATGGCTTCTTCTTTTTTATTAATTTTTTGCTGAACGTCGTTTCGCTGTTTTATTACACAGTCTAATTGACGCTGTAAATTATTTCTTTTATTTTCTAAATCTTGCCATTGCCCAGTAAGGTCGGCCAATTCCGCCTCTGCGATTATCATTGAACCTGCTGTTCGCTGACGATTACGACATGAATCCTCAGCTCTCCTCTTATAATCATGAATTTTCTCCCAGACTTCACCAACAAAGGATACGAAATTCTTCACTACGTCCTTTTGGTGAGGCTGGGAGAAAACTGATTGAGGAAATAATTCACATCTTGAACCGCTTCCTGATGCGTCTTCTTCCTCAATCAAACTCTTTCCATACCTCCTCTTGGGTGCTTTATCGGATGATAACGGCGACGATTCAGTAAATAATCGCTTCCTGCATTGAATTCCAGCTTTCAGAGGACGAGTCTCTTCTTGGAATTTTAACAGAGCGTCAACATCTGATAAAGTTCCAGGAGACGGTAGGGTTGAGGAAGCCTGGCTAAATTGCGACGACCGTGGTGTCCTCGGCAAACGCGGAGTATCAGTTGGTGGTAATGGCGTCAAACTTGGAGACGGCAACAATCTTGGTGCAGGTGACATGTGCTCTCGATTGTTTGACGTCATCTGCTCGGCCTCGATCAAATTACGAACAGCGACTTCAATTTCCTCTATATCCAGAGCGGTTGCTTGCAAATTATTGGAAACAGAAGTCCAAGTTTGTAAATTATTCTCAGTTAAAACTATTTCAGATAATAACTTGTCCACATCCAAGTTGTCAAACTTCTCATTGTCCGAAATGTGGAGGACTTGTGGCTCAGGTTGCTCGTCATCTGAAATAAGTATAACTTCCAGCTCAGCTTCAACCTCAATTCTACGTTTACTTTCGGTCTTCAATGTATTTTGCCGTTGTTGATACCCCATAGATCCGTTCTGCAAACAATCCGCCAGGATGTTGTTGAGTGCACTACTGGGTTGATTATTTGCTTGACGGATAATTATATTTGATATTATATTGACACCCTGGCGCCTTGATTCATTGCAGGAGAGCGATGGTGTAGCATTTGCAACATTGAAATGTTCTGCCATTCTGAAACAGAAAAAAATTAACAGCGTTAAAGACGAGATAGCTCACCACGCAGTTGAGAGAAAAATATGCCAGTGGTAGCAACTTCCTTCAGTTTTATACACTCGGCTCCTCCACCGAACGACAAACGCCGAGAAGGTGCTGTACATTTCTAGAACATTTCACACAGCGTAGTAATAAATCTCTAAGACCCTTAAGAAATGTTTAAGGTTGCAGCACAGGATGCCATTAAAATAAAGGCAATTAACATATTTTAAGACTATGCAGGTTCTCATGCCATAAAAGCAAAGATACATTATATTTTCTTTGTTTGTTGCCGATGAGGTATAGTAAATATAAAACTACCCTATAAATTGCATAAAACCATGACCGGCTGTAATCATAAATTAAAGATAAAGTATTTAAAAGTACCGACAGGATGCCTTTAAAAATAACTAACCATTAAATTCTTGGAAGGCTCTGGGTCATAAATTTTATATAATACCAAAACGGAAGACATTAACTTAAAAGCCATTAAAATTTATGAGACCCTTGTAGGTAATAAAAGTCTTCCATTCTTTGAAATGCCGACGGGATGTTTTTTTAACAACCCTCACAAATTACAGAGAACTTCGGCGGCCTATAATTATTTATACAAAGACATACCATTAAGAAATGCTTGTAATACAAACAGAGCCGTAAAAACTGTTTAGGTTCAGACTGTTTGTTAAAACATAATATAAATTTGTGTGACCATGTCTCGAGTTAGAACACCCAGAATGTTCATTATAAAATTCTAGAAAATTCTTTGGGATGATATCGGCACATTTTTTAACAGAATAGAGCTATTAAATATTTCTTGGAACATCCGTGGAATATTTCAAATTATAACTGTTTCTCTTTTAAAGTAAACGTACATTTTTCTTATTAGTATAAGTAGACGGTTATTTATATAAAAGGAAAAATTATTTCAAAACATGGTTTTTATTTTTATTTTATTAAATATTTCATAAAAAAATATGTTTCTAGTTATAAACAATTATCATTTACAAAAAATCGTAAAGCAATTACAAAATTAATGATTTTATCATCTCCCTTTATACAATATCAGTCTCGGGAATCCATGAATTGTGTTTGTTAGAAAGTCCTAGCCATTTAACGTAAATCTTATGATTTCCATCATTATTTTTACGACGACGTAAAATTTTCTCTACTAGATATATATATCGGGATGTTTAGATTTCTGAAGTTCGAACTCATAGAAGCACCCCTTGATGGGTCTCCCATTTATATCTTCTATAAGGTATGTAACTGGATTTGTTATATTTACCCTAATTACTTTAAAAAGTTCTGTAGACCAATTTGGTGTATATCCTTTGTCGAATATAATTTTATAATTACTAATTCGAACTGTGTCGCCCACACGGAGTTTATGTTTTAAAGGTGCAATTTTGGGATGGTCATATACATGTAACTATGTATGTGGTGTCACTTGACTAGGTTTCATTCGTATAATGCGATGTACTCTATCGTTATATTTTGTGGTGATGTCTGGGAGAATATTAAACCATTCAAATCTACCTCTTGCTGAAAATTCTTTGTATAACCAGTTTTTCAATGTTCGAATAACTCGTTCCACAATTGACACCTTCTTTGTGCTATACGTGGAATAATGATTAATTTGATAATGATTCATTAGTACAGAAAAATGTCGATTGCAAAATTCTTTACCCTGATCACTTTGTATGTTCTTCAGAGAATATTGTGCGTCATGTAAAATACTTTTCATCGCTGCTGAAACTTCTATAGCTGTTTTTTTTAATAGGTCTAGTCCATATGTACTTTGAATAACAATTAATCACTACAAGAACGTATCTATAACTTCTATTTTCATTAGCATATGGCTGCATTTCTGCCAAATCTATTTGCCACAAATCTCCAAAACCTTTGATAATTGTTCGTCGTCTGCGGAAATTTCTGCGAACGGATCTATGCAATTCATCAACAACTTGCCTTTTTACGTTACTAATCATATTAGTAATTAAATAATATCAACTGCTCGGCTGTTCTTTTGTATTTCTAACTTTCTATAGGTTCCATCCACTCTGGAGGAAATGTCAAACGATTATTATTCGTCGTCTCGACACGATGAGAAGTTGTTATCATCTGTTCCAATTTGCCAACTCTACTTGTTAAAGTACCATAGTTTTTGTGAATTAAAGTTTTTAAATTTTCCAACTGAGCATTTAAGGATTTCTCCATTATATGTATTTTTTCTTCTGTATTCTTAAACTTCTCTTCAATTAAATTATCTGTTGCTTGTTTTCTCATTGCATGGGCAGTAGAACCTTGTATTATACTTCTCCCAATATAACTTTTGGTTTTTGCAATTTCATCATCGGTGTATTTTTTAATGTTTTCGATAATCATAGACACAGACTCCTGAACTGCCGTATGGGTTAAATTTTTTGTCTCTTTAATACAATCACTTAAATATCTAAACGTCACAGCATCCTTATCATGTTCTGGTACTGCGAGATTCTCTAAACGTTTACCTTGAACGTCATAGTTCCCATCCTTGCTAAGTTTAAAACCAATACCCGGAGGTCCACGTAATCCTGCCACATTTTTCCATGTTCCTTTGCGTCCAAATTTATCGATAGTGTTGGCGCTAGTCATTCTGAATTAAGACTGGTATTTATTTTGTTGTGTTGTTGGTGTTATATATCATCCCACAAATGTAGAAGGATGCTACTGTATTATGCCTTGTTCACGGATTTCTTCAATTATTGAAATTATTTCATTGTCTACGCTGCTATTACCAGCCATCTTAGAACTCCACAATAATCGCAAACGATCCACTAATTCCTTTGGATCATTCCAATAGACATAGTTAATGTCTTTGTTGTTAAGAACTTTGCGAGAAGGTCATTTTAATACATTTCGGAGACCTTTTCCACTGTGTTTAGATCTTGTTGTCATTTTATGAGATATTAGAGGTTTTATTATTTCAATGTATTTTTTTGATTTACTGACGTTTCGACCACATTTACTGTTATAATCTTAGTCGCATTGGTTAGTTGCAATATATCATCATAAGTTTGCTTATGGAATGTTTTAAGTTTCTTATTACCACGCCAGAACGATATATTATTTCCAGAAAAGCGTACCTCTGCATTTCCCATAAACAGTTTATTTGTAATGGGATTTACTCGAACTCCATATACGGTATCATATTGAGATTTATTATATTTTAAGCGTTCAATATAAATATTCGGTATATAATGTATTTTTCTAACATCGCTGCTTTGAGTTGATAAAGGACTATCTATTGAAGACGGTGATGTTGGCATAGATGATGCTTGCAACGATGTTATATCATCATCGCTATATTCTTCATCTGATATTTCCCTAGCTGATTTAAAACGACCTCTAGATATATCGCTTTCACCCTCTATTTCTTTTGAAGGTACTTTTGATTCTATTATTGGTGTTGTAAATGACTGGGGTGTTGGCAATACGTAAGATTTTGCACTTTCTACAGCTGCTGATATAGATTTCAATGGCTTTGTTATAGGTTCGTAGAGCTTTACAAGATTTAGCTTTTCCTCGTTATGTCTGTTTTTGATTGTATTGAATTTCCTTTTAACCGCATCGGTAATTTCAATTAATTTTCGTTTTAAATCAATTTCACTATTAATTTTTTCACCTTCGTTTGCCATCATAACCAAATGAAATGATGTGCACCCGCCGTTATCTACTTAACAAATGAGCTGTGATTAGCGGATGCATTATGGATAAATGTAGTTGTCGAAACCTTTTCGATATCTCCCCGTTTGTATTTCACTATCTTTATCGATCATTAAAAATCCATATTTTTCTTTCCAGCATTCGGCGCACATCTCCAGAAATTGCGCAAATGTTACGTCGGGAGCCACGTGATTAGAAAATATATGTCGAAGATATTATTTAAACAAGATTCAACTCATCTTGTTTAAATAATATTATAAAATTACAATTGTCGCGCACTAACTGCTTGGGTACGCGCGAATATGTTTGGGCCAGATAAAAGCAATCAACATTCTTATGACGCCCCATACTAAAATATGATCTGATGACATCTTGCTTCTCACAGATTACATCATCGAATATAAAGATAGAGTCTGGCTTAGCTTCGGCAGGTTCCATTATCTGCACATTACACTGGTCTGCAACGAAATCCTCCTTTAAAATATTATGCTATAAGTATGAAGATTTTAATGCTCTGAATCTATTCCCGTTGGCCGATTTTTTCTATCACGTCTAGATTTTTTTATATGAATTTTTTTTTAAATTTCATAAATTTTGTTTTTTTTTAATTTTTTTTTTTTTTGTCAACATCAAGAACAGTATACATACATACAAAATAAGTTTTAGCGAGTTGTAAGAGAAAGAAAGAAAGTATTGACAGTGATTTTTATGGTAGTAGATATGCGCATGCGCAGCATTCGCTGTGACTTTACTTTCTTTCTCTTACAACTCGCTAAAACTTATTTTGTATGTATGTATACTGTTCTTGATGTTGACAAAAAAAAAAATTAAAAAAAAAAACAAAATTTATGAAATTAAAAAAAAATTCATAAAAAAATCTAGACGTGATAGAAAAAATCGGCCAACGGGAATAGATTCAGAGCATTAAAATCTTCATACTTATAGCATAATTTTTTAAAGGAGGATTTCGTTGCAGACCAGTGTTATCACTGTATGTATAAAAACCTAATCCTTAAATTATTGGTGTCAACACACTACGGAGATATTCATATTTTGGTTGATATAATGATTTTGAATATATGTAAATGTTGGCGAAACATAGTCCACGAGGATGAGTTAACAGAGAATCATTACGTTAGTTTTTCCACAATTTGATGGTCCTATTAAAAGAGATCGAATGGTACGAGGAAGAAGTGAACCATGACGTGGTCTTTGAAAATTGTTAGATGCTGTGCTATTTACTCTTTCATCTAAGTTGTCGATATCTAGTTTCTCTTTCTGTCCCACAATTTTCATTGTGAAATTTTTAGGTCGCATGTGGGACCTTTACGAACTGCCCGCATTGAGAGAAACTTCATCGGATATTTGGGCTATAAAAACTAGCACTAGCTTGGAGAGACCACGATACGTTATTATCTGTTTCCAAAACACCGATCATTCCAATAAGGCAAAGCATGCAACACAATTCATTCATGCCGGTATTAATAATATCAGGCTATATTTAAACTCTGAGGTATTTTCATACGAACATTGGAATCTAGATTTTACTAAGAAACTCTATTCTTCAGCGTACTATGCTTATGAAAACTTTCAGAGTAGTTATTATGGCAAAGACATGAGTGAACCGATGATGGACCTTGGTCAATTTTTGAGTTATCTCTTATTTGTTATTGACTGCTCACATCAGGCTGATGTTCTAAAATCATCCACAGTGGATATAAAACTCGAAGTTGAAACACGTAAAAATAAATTTCCTAAAAATACTAAAGTGTATGCACTGATTTTACATGACGCATATCTGACTTATAGTGTATTAGATGGTTCTGTTCACAATGGTTTTCCAGTCACCAGATGAAGCATATTACTTAATACACAAATAATCATTAATTATATATTGCATTTTTATTCTGTGAAATTTTTTCTTTATGATTTATATATTAATATTTAGTTAAATGTTATAATAAATAATGTTAACTGTAATTATCTTATTGGCCCTGAACTATAAAAAAATACACATATATAATCGATATTATGTTACTTTCTTATCCTATTCCCTCATACTTTGCTCATAAAACATATAAATAAAACCACTTTTTATGTATTGAACATATATTTTATAGTCGTCATATAATATACATATAAATAATAAATATCTGTTATTGTTCCTTTGGAAAAATTTTAAATGGTACACTCTTCTTTCTCTTCATCACTAGACTCCTTTAAATCACCAACGTCATTCAATTTAAACTTATTTAAAATATGTTCAGGCAGGTGATCTCCTATAGTGATTAGAAAACTTTTTAAATCTACATTTACCATTTCAGTGCAAAATTCCTCCAAATTTAAAATTTCATAGATATATTTTTGACATAAGTTTGCACTTAAGCTATATCTCTCAGCCATTTTCTTATAATTTTTCACACTATCATCATCGAAACAATAATGCCCATATACAGTTTCATGCTCCGCTTCGAAACTTAAGGCATTTAATTCACACGATAATCTCCCTATTGCTGGATTTAAATTTTCAGCCTTTGGCCACTGTTCTGCAGCATATTGCATCAACATATTGATTGATATCTTCTTAACAAGTATTTGATCTAAAAAATAAAAATAAATGAAAGTAATATATTGAAATGTAAATAGTAAATATAAATTACCTGTTAATAAGACCGTCTTTGTACAGAAATATTATTGTAAGTGTGATGAGAAGAAATAGTGACAGTGTGACCGATCTTATTATATAATATTTAAATTGTTGCCACAAATCCTTTTACTGTTTATTATTAATCAATAATCAATGACATGGAATTTTATTAAGGATCTTGATTTTAAACCAGTTACTTTAGGAATATTTTGACCTAAATAAGTCAATGTATGTTTGCTAGGTAATGAATTCATTTCATTAATAACATCTTCCGTTAAAATCTCTTGCACCCTTTTTGGTAAAAATGATTTAAAGGTATTATTTGTATTGTTGTCGAAAAGTACTGCCAAAATAGCTTTCCCAAACCGTGTATTAACATTAAGTAACTTTTTTTATAATACTTTATTTATATGCAATGACGAAATTGATTTTTGTTTATAAATATCCATATTATCTGCTTGAATCATATCGTTAATATATGTTAAATTAATATTTAACAGTGCCATATTTAAAAGTAAATAAATTTCTACGCTCTGATAAAAGGAATTGTAAAAAACAATTTAAAATATTACTTACTTCAAATAATTCAGGTCGTAGTGGCACTATATTCACTATGATAATAATGAAAAGAGGAGTTTCACTCTTCGTTTGTCGTAGACGACTATGTTATTTTACAAGCTGACATCCTTTTTTTATATGAAATATAAGACCTTGAAAAGACTTGATTATTAACATCTGTTGACCATCTGGTCGTTGTGTGTGGTATTTTCAAGGCCAAGTGGAGGGAGGGGGGAGACCGAAAGCTTGTGAAATATCAAGACCAATATCTGTTGACCATCTGTCCGCTATGTGTGTGGCCCTTTCAAGGGCAAGTGGTGGGGGGAGAAAGGACTATGGAATGTCAAGGCCAAGCGGCGGGGTCATGGAATGTCAAGGTCAAGGTCAAGTGGTGGGGGAACCGGGCGCTATGGACTGTCAAGGCCAAGCGGCGGGGTGCGGGGTCATGGTATGTCCAAGGTCAAGGCCAAGTGGTGGGGCCGTGGTCATGAGAGGTCAAGGTCAATTGGTGGGGGAGACCGGGGACCGGTATTCCTACACTACTCATTGGCATGAGCATTTTTAATCCCATTTGACTTAATCTTGGGTATAAAAAATGGTTTGCTTTTGTATTTAATGACATATTGTATTCTACGTCACTTAGCACATTTATTGAATTATCCGTGTCATCTACAGTTGACCACACACTATTTTCAATGTCACAAAACACACTTGGCGCCTGTGATACACTGATCGCTTCACTTAAGGTTGAGCCCATCTCACAAATTAAGTCCATCTCTGTAGTACAGCTACTATTGTTGCAAATAGAGTTGCCCTCATTTGGACCATTTATTTGCACAAACACCAGATTTTTATGAGCAAATTTTGCACTCTTTATTATATTGCAAATTTCGTAACTCAATTAATTTTTGTTATAATCTGTGTAAGAGTTTTTATTCACATTTAATAAAGTTAATTTGCCGGGTAAGCATTTGTCTAGTTTAAGCACAAACTCATATAATTTATTATTAAATTTGAGAATGTGTTTATTCGTATAATTATTTTTACAGGAAAACGAGTAAAACACTACTATGTTTTTTACCACTATATTTGCACAGAATTGTGACTGCAGTTTCGACAGTTACGTCATTATCAAACAATGATTCAGATACGAATGAGATACATAGCATATTGTTAACCTTAATATTAAACAGGCAGGTAAATCTCTTCTAAAGATTGTTAATATAATAATATACAATGCCAAAGATAAAACGGATAATTATGAAAAGTCGGGAGTTTATAAGTTAGAATGTTCAGAGTGCAATAGCATATATATAGGACAAAGCGGTCGTAATTTTAGAATTAGATACCTGGAACATAATAGATCCTTCAGATTACAAAAAAACAGATTCGACATTTGCAAACCATATGTTAGATAGTGGTCACAGTTTTCCGGACATCACTAATCTAAAAATCCTACACTATGCCAACAAAGGCAAAAAACTTAATTTATTAGAAGCTCTAGAAATTCATAAGAACAACAGCAATAATAGTGTCAATTTGTTAAATGACCAATTAGATATAATGTACTCAACTTTGTTCACCGCCGCAAAAAGAAACTAACCCTCGGACCCTTCCTGGAAAAATACCGCCTTCATTCATGTCCGGAAAACCCCATAATTATTTATTATTTTATTAACAATCTTTAGAAGAGATTTACCTGCCTGTTTAATATTAAGGTTAACAATATGCTATGTATCTCATTCGTATCTGAATCATTGTTTGATAATGACGTAACTGTCGAAACTGCAGTCACAATTCTGTGCAAATATAGTGGTAAAAAACATAGTAGTGTTTTACTCGTTTTCCTGTGATAATGAACTACCACATAGTAACGGCTTCCTCAATCAACTTTTTATAATTATTTTTTCTTAAGGGAACAGTAGCAACCGTCATATTTATATTTGCACACAATTCCAACTTGTTACATATGTCCTTAAACAATGGATACCGATTTTTTTTGTTAAAGTTGTTAGAACCAGCCATAATAACGACATGATCATCTAATGTATAGTTTCTAGTCAAAGACTCCATATTTTCAATAACTTGTTGGAAAGTTACCCCTGGTTTAATAACTGATTCAACGTGGAATTTACCCATATCTATTTGCTTTGATAGGATTAAATTAAAATTGCGGCCAAAGTCATCACTTAGTATTAACAATTTATTAAATTTATTGGACACCTGGTATATGTTCATGCAGAATTTTTTCATTTTTTTGCGCTACAGGATTGTTATTTATTGTTATCTTTCTACTGTTTTGTATACCCTTATATGCGTTTTTTATTTTTATGTTCTGTTTTATACTGATGCCGTTTTGTGGAGTATCTGTTGAGGTAGACACATTTCTGTAGTTTTTTATTGTTTGCGTACATACTGATTTTGTAATTATTTTCGACTTTGCAGTGAAAGATATATTCAACTTGTCAATGTATGCCTTAAGCTTGTTAATTGAATTTTCTTGTTTTTTAATTAACTCATTTAATTCTTCTTCTCTGTAGAGACTTCTTTCAAGAATATTTCACTCTCTCTTTTCATTTTTCTAATATGTTTTTCTTTCATTTCCGTCTCCTCCGTTAGTTCAGAAACGGTTTTTTCTAATATGTCAGCCTTTTCCTCCTCTTGGTTTTTAGTTTTATACAAGTCTTCGTCACTTTCGCAACAAATAATTTTGTTACCTCGTAGAAAACGTATATGTCCTATATTATTTTTGGTTATACAACATTTATGTATAACATCACTACATTTTGTACACACGTAATGTAAGAAAGGTTTTGTTTTGCAGCATTTAAATTTACTGTTCATATTACTGAATGTCTGAATACTATAATTTGGGGGATAGTTTACCAGTTAGTGAATTTCATCAAACCAACAATTTTTTTCCAAATGGTGAACAGTTTAATTTAATGCGGCGAAAGGGTGTATTCCATACAGTTTTGTTAGCAATTTAGAAAAATTAAACACCTGTTTTACCATCTAAAGAAGAATTTTAGGATATCCTGAATGAGGAACATAAAACGGAAATAGATTTCGGAAGGGCTGAGAAAGTGTGGAACACGTTTAATTGTCGTAGTTTGGGCGAATATTCAGATTTATATTTAAAAACAGATGTGTTGCTTCTGTGTGATGTATTTGAAAATTTCCGAACAATATCTCTGAATAAATATAAATTGGACTCCGCTCAGTACTATACAGCTGCAGTCTTGTCGTGGCACGCCATGTTAAAGATTACAAAGATACAGTTGGAATTATTGACTGATATAGATATGATTAATTTTTTTTAAACTTAATTTAATAGGTCCCCCTATTAGTTGTTGTGTTGACAGAAAGCATATCGCGAATAATAAAATTTCTCCCTAACTATGAACCTCAGGAGCCATCATCATTTATTACATATTTAGATTGTACGAATATGTTGGGCATAGCATATCGCAAGTATTACCAACAGGAGGGTTTACGTTGTTGTCTGAAAGCGAAATAATGAGTAGATGTGATGAGTGTTTCAGATGAAAGTTCATATGGGTATGTTTTTGAGGTGGATATACACCATCCTGAAACGTTACACGATTTGCACACACACTTTCCATTTTTGGTAGAAAATATTGTCCCGCCTACATGTAAATTAAAATTGTCGCGCACATACCTAATGTGCGTGACAAAAAAAGGTGTGTTATACATTACAGAAATCTAAAACAAGCCATTAGTCACGGTTTGATGGTTGTAAAAACACTTAGGATTCTCAAGTTCAACCAATCGGCATGGTTAAAAACATACATCGATTTATCGAGAAATAAAAGTGACAATAAATTTGAAAAAGATGGATATAAATTGATGAATAATGCTGTCTACGGGAAAACCATGGAAAATCTCAGACAAGATATAAAGCAAGTTACGCACTGGGGAAATATTAGAAGGGCAGAGGGGGCGAATTCTCTAATTACTAGACCGAATTTTAAAACTTGTTCAATATTTTCTGAAGACTCTTTAGCTATTCATATGGGTCGATTAAAGGTAGTCTATAATAAACTAATCTATCTCGGGTTTTGCATATTGGCATTGTTCAATACAGTATTATACAATTTTTGTTATGATTTCATTAAAAGTAAATTTGGCCCAAATGCTTCTTTACTGTACGCTGATACGGATTCGTTAATTATGAAAATATTTACAGACAATTTTTATGATATTATTCCACTATATCCAGATCAATTTGACACATCATACTACCGCGAAGGAAATAAATTTACTATTAAAAAAAGCAAACGTGTAATTGGTCGATTTAAAGATGAATTCCCGGATGACCCCATTATTAGCTTTTTTGTCACAGGCGCGAAAGCATATTGTGTGGAATCAGTAAACCAGCTGAAGAAAGCCAAGGGCCTTAAAAAAACAGTCATTAAAAACCAGCTAACAATCGATGACTATAGGAAAGTAGTTGAATATTTAGAAAAATGCGTACTTTCAAGAGTGATTTGCACAACAAGGTCAAATTGTGTAACAAAATTGCAAGCCATTTCATTCCAGTTTGTTGTTGTCCACGATGAATTAAGTTTCAGCCAGTCGAGTCCAGATGGCGCCACTGATTTCTACTGGAACAGTTGGTTTTTGCAGATTTTTGCACTAAATATCTATCTATCTTTATTGCTCATACTGTACTCTCAAATGTTTGTCTCTTTTCAAACTATAATCGAGTTTATGTAGCAGAACATGACTTCCTTCTTACTAGTGTAGTGTTCAGATGGAAAAAATCTCTAGTTCAGCGGTCTGGTAAAATTTATATGTTTTCTGGTATTATCGTGTGATTTTATGATCATCATTATTTAAAAAGTTGTTATATTGATTTAAAGTACCTTTGAGGTAATTTTCATAATAATATCGTACCGTAATTATCTTAATTTACGACTTGGGCGAATTTGCTTTTCGGTGATCAGTTCACTTAGGTTGTTCTTTGTTCATTAATATTGATTAGTATCGATTTATAGTGCCTTGTTGACAATTTATCTAATATCCCTCTGATATTATAATAATTTCGTGTGCTAATTTAAACTAACTTTCGGTTATTGTAAATTTTAGATTTACCGGCAACGGATGTCGCCATTTTGTATCGTAGTTAGTTGTTTTCTGTCTTTGTCTGTTGATGTTTTAGGTCACTTGGCTACGTTGGTAGCGCTCTGTGAACAGTGGTGATTGGTGACATTTGGAGATTGGTACACCTTTTTGGACTAAACCTATTTGTTTGTAACCTTTGTGAAAATTATCTAATGTGGTGTATTTGTTTTGTGGTAGATCATTTTATACCAGTGCATATATTCATCAACCAGACCTCAGTAACATAAGGTTTTTCTAAATTTAAAATGTCGAATGCTTACTTGAACGTT
Organism: Rhamnusium bicolor; assembly: GCA_029963845.1. Lineage (NCBI taxonomy): Eukaryota > Metazoa > Arthropoda > Insecta > Coleoptera > Cerambycidae > Rhamnusium > Rhamnusium bicolor. The sequence continues at coordinate 3,077 of JANEYF010003505.1, read as the reverse complement.
TACTTAGTATTTAGTCAGGAACGCTGCTCTAGTGGAGCCTTGCCCAACCAAGATACCTGCCTAGTTATCTGGCAATTGATTAACTTTTGAAAATCTGCAGTAAACATATAGTCAAGCTATATATATTTATTTAACTTTATCTGGAATTCATTATTACCTCTCTCCAAGGAACTAATAAATAATTGAATTTAACCTTACCTTTAATTTGAAAATAATATTGTTTTATATTTAGCAAATATTTATTTACGTTATCTTTCTAGTTGTCTGTCTGTATGCAGATATTCAAAATTCTATTTTCTTGAAGATTACCTTCTTTTAGTAAAAAATATCTTAACATTTAGTGAATACCTAGTTCACTTTGTTTATTATCATAGCTACATCTAGTTTATTTGTTGGACTAGTATTTTTTCTATTTAACGTAACTTTTATCGATACTTAAGTTAGTTGAAGTCTTCAACTTCCTAAAATATTGTGGGATACTGATCCTAGTTTGTTTAGTTTGCAATTTACTCTGTAAATTGCAAACTAAACTAATATTTAATATAATTTTATACGAAATACAGGATAATGAAAATGATCTTTTAATACCAACCCTGAATATATTCAATCCTAACTTGAAAGTAGACTGCAAAGAAAATGATATTCGAGATATCTACAAAATCGGAAAAAAATTTCAAGAAAGACCACGCCCTACTGTTGTAGAATTCATAAATTATGGATTAAAACAAATATTTTAAATAAAGCTGGTGAACTAAAAAAATACTGGAATCTACATAACACAAGATTATATAGCCCAAGATTATCAAGATAAAAAATATCTAATAAGGCAACTGAAAATAGCCAAAGAAGAACATCCCGATGCAAAAATCAAAAAGAACGCTCTAATTATTAATGGCGAGCAATTTACATTAGACGAACTTAAACAAAACCCAATACAAAATAAAATAAATAGTTCCAAAATCCTATCTGAAAATACCCAAAACACCCTGGGTGCATCTACCAGTAGTAGAGAACAAGAAAAAGGTTCTATGAGCACGACCATAAATAAACAACCCCAGGAGAAAAGAAGAGGTCTTGAACGAACAGACGAAAACAAAACAGTACGCTCATCAAGTAGAACAAAAAAAATCTAATCTTGCCCAAAACATAAATTATAAAATTGTACATTTCTTTGTCTCTTAATTTTGTTTGTTTTACATTTTTTGTCATTTTTTATAACTTTATATCTTTTTAATTACCTGGTATAAATTGTTACTCTCAATAATAACATATTATATAGTAATAAATTTCATTTAAGATATTATTGTTACTTGAGACGCAATAAAGCAAGTAAAAATGGAAAAATATATCAGGGACTTCCAAATAAAAAAGCATTAAAACTCATACAGCAGCAGGCATTTCACAATTAAATAATATGCTCAAAAGTACTGCTTATAAAAACCTTAAAATATTTCATAATAATATTAGAAGTATCAACAAAAACTTAGATGAGCTTAAAGTTGTACTTAGTGAAATTTAGCAGGATTTTGATTATATAATATTATCTGAAACTTGGCATATTAATGATATTTCTCTATATAATATTGATGGATATGAACTTATAATGTTGGTAATGTGAATCAAAATGACGGTTTAGTTATGTATATTAAAAGTGGAATAAAATTTACCTATAAAATTGTTAATATATCTGAAATGAAGGCTATTGAGATATCAGTCAAATTTAATTAAAAAAACGTACTAATTACTTTATATAGACCACCTTCCACATGTGTTAACTTATTCAATGAACAATTGCATCATTTAATGAATTGCCATAATAATGATCTCGATATTCACATACTAGTAGGTGACTTAAATATTAATATACTTGAAAATAGTGAATATGTGCATAATTATTTAAATATTGTATCTGAGTTTGGATTTTCATCAGCAATGAACAAATATACTAGGGTACAAGGAGAATGTCAAACTTGCATAGACCACTTATTTATTAAAAATAATAATGAAAGCTACAGCTATACATCAATAATATTTGAAACTAGCATCACTGATCATTTCTCAATAATTGCCCAAATAACTGCACCTGAAAAAAAGCAAAATATCAATAATCTGAAAATGAAACAATACTTATATAAAGATAAACTACTAAAAGAAGTATGAAAGGAAAATTGGTTGGATATATATTCCTCTAATGATGTTGACGCTGCTGCAGATTTATTTATAAAAAAAATAAAAAATAAGATAGAATTGTGCACAAAAAAAATTAAGTTAAAAAACTCAGAAATAAAAAGAAAATTATGGATAACTAATGGTCTAGTTAAATCTGTTAATAAACGAGATGAGTTACATAAACATATGATAAAATTTCCAACTGACGAAAATAAAAATAATATATAAGCAATATAGAAATAAATTAAATGATTTAATAAAAAAAAGCTAAAATTAATTATTACCAAAATAAAATAAATCAAAATAAGGATAACTCAGCAAATCTGTGGCACTGTGTTAATGATATTGTAAACAATAATAACACAAAAAAGCAAGAAATCCATGAGATAACTTTGCTTGTTTACAATATGTTATTTTGAAGTGCCACACTATATATCTTTTTTGTTTATTTTATTTTATATGTAATAGTAATTTTTTTTTTTATTATATATTATTTTTATTTTCGTCAGTTTAATATTTTTTATTACATATGTTTATGTAACTCATCTCGTTAAGAAACAGATTTAGTACTAGACCAATGTAGTTAATCCATAATTTTCTTTTTATTTCTGAGTTTTTTATTTTATTTTTTGAATAATTTCTACCCCCGTCTTATTTTTGGAATAAATAAATCTGCAACAACGTCAACATACATTAGAATGAATATATATCTATACTGAATTCTCTTTTTCATACTCTTTTTAATTAGATTATCTTCATATCAAAAATGTGATTTTGTTTTCAGGTTATTGATATTTTGCTTTTTTCAGTGCAGTAATTTGGGCAATTATTGAGAAATGATCAGTGATGCTAGTTTCAAGTGTAATTGATGTATAACTTAGCTTTCGAATTATTATTTTAATAAATAA